>CAUYQG010037632.1:0-66834 GCA_963574415.1 Tarsius wallacei | reverse complement strand
TCCATCCTACCTAAGGCAATCTACAGATTTAATGCAATACTCTTCCTCCCATTTATGTGACACTCTTCTTGACTAATTCTAAACCTATTGTCCTCCACTAGAGAAGGTCTGTCTACCACAAGGGGCTGGGGTGGGCTATGTTTAATTTAGTGGTTTAAAGCTTGGTGGCAGGGTCAGGCTGCTTGGGTTCAAATTATAGGACTGTTACTTTGTAGGGTATGTGATTTGAGGCAAATTATTTAACCCCTTGGTGTCTCTGCTAATTTATCTCTAGAGCTAGGATGGTAATAATGTTTACTTATTAATGTTGCCCTAAGGTGATAATAATTGCCCATTGATCTCTTGCTTATCCTTTTGCCCCCCGACATAGCAGCCACAGTGAGTTCAACAACTGTGTTCTTTCCACAGATTTTTCACATGCTTGTGACCTGTTTCTCCTCATTCAAGTCTCAACTCCACTAACTGCCTGGAAAAGCTTCCAGTGGCCATGCTGTTTAAAGTAGACACTCCCTCTATCCAAACCACTCTCTGTTCCATTATCCTTCGGGGTGGTGAGTGTATTGTTTACCAAATATTCTCAGTTTTGTCTCCTTCTGTAGACCGGACAAAGTTACATGCTTGGTTCCTTCTTGTTAGATGGGGTTGTGTGCCACATTCCCGCTGATGAGTTGTAAGTAAAAATAATTAATTATGCAGAGTATTTAATTGTCAATGCAAGAACTTCCAGAGATCTCTCTTCCTTCTAGTGTGGTAACTGGTGTACTGGAGATGGCAGGTGGTATAACCATGTGACAAGCTCTGGCCAATGAGATGTGAGCAGAAGTGAAGTTTGCCACTTCTGAATGTAACTCTGATAGAGAAGGGTGTGTGCCCTTGCCTTCCTACTGGCCAGAAGTAGAAATAATCATCATATTTTTAACTAAACGGACAAGGGAATCACCTTAGAGATGATAAAGCAATAAGAAGAGAGGCACCGATTTTCCTGACACTCTGAAATCATTACACCATCCCTGGATTCTTATGTCTGGATTTCTATATGATTAAAAGTAAGCTTTTTATCTTATATAAGCTAGTGTTATATGGGTTGCTATTATAACCATCAAGTCTATTTACTCACCAATACACTATCTCAAATTATCTTGTTCATTTATTTAATTGATTAAAGTCTATTCCCACTTCTCTAACACACATACACATACTACACACACACACACACACACACACACACACACACACACAGGCACGAGTACACAAATGTAGGTTCTATGAGAACAGGAATTGTTTCTGTCTTGGTCATTGCAGTATCCACAGAATTTAGTGCCCTGCCTGTCATAGAGAAAATTCTTAAATATACTAGTTGAATAAGTGAGTGTAAATGATCATATAGTAATTTCCGAATAAATCATTAACTGTTATAAGATCTTACCCTTCTTTATAACCCAAAGCAGGTTTCTCTACAGTCTATCATAAATGTTTGACCAGGAATTTATAATTTCTGAGACTTCTGGAGTCTGGTGTTTCTTTTGTGTGTAAAATTTTTCTTCCTCTTTATTGACCAAATTCCTTCAATTTAGATAGCTTCTTAATTTTCCATGAGGCCCAGAAAAATGAAATAACATCCCTGGTCATACTTGGCTCATTATCGGGGAGAAATTTTTGGCATTGTCTTAGGAAATTATGTCCAAAGAGGAAGCGGGCAGTTTTGGAAGATAAAGAGTTCTACATACCTGGAGGTATTCCAGCAGAAACTGGACACCAGATAACAGAGATGAGGGCCAGGAGGCTTAGGAATCATGTGGGCTTCAATAAGATCTGCTGCCAACACTGAAACACAATACTATGTAATACATACAACAAACAATAAATCCCAATACAATAAAATCAGTTAAGTGGTTTGAATCTCCTTCCCCCTCCTCGCAATTTTACTTGCTTCAAATGCAGGAGAAGTGAAGAAGAAACCAGAAAAATAATGCCTGGCATGGAGAACAAATGTCCAATCAATGTCCTTGAAATCAGTTTATCTGTCCTCCCATTCAGCTTTTTGCAGTCTTTCCCTCTGTTTCAAGTTCCCACTGATTCCTGACAGCTATAGGCAGTCATTGGAGGGATCTTCATCATCGTGCAGTTCCCAGAAGATCTGATCAAAAAGATTTATTTTAAGACACACTTGTTTGAATACTTATAATGAAAGTTAACATATTAACAGTTCTGAGATATCCCATGATAAACAAAACAAAACTTGTTAATCTTCTCTAGCCCCTATTTTTCCACAACATTTTAATTATAGAATCCTTTAAAAAAATTTTTGCAAACTACAAATATGCCAGCAAACACTTTGGAAAGACCAATCTAGCCAAATCTCTCATTCTGTGAATGAAGAAAGGAAAGGCTCAGGGAAAGGAAAATTGTCAGAGTCAGAACAAGAACCTAGGTCCTCAAATCCTGAGTCCACTGTGCTAAAGGCATAAGTGAGATAGTACATTCCCAAAGCACTTCTGAGTGGCCAATGTTTCATTTAACAGCTCATCTGCCAATGGAGAGTGTCACAGAAATATGTGAACAAGACAACGTGTTGTGAAATGAATGGATTTGTCAACCAGGGGACCAGCCCTGTGCCCTGCTCATTAGAAACAATTTGCATGCAGAACATCAGTGTGACAAGTCCAACAAGGGATTTGTTTAGCTCATTTAGAGTAATGGAGACAAGAGATTAATCACTTGAACATGGATGCTCATTGCCTCTGCAGTCCCACTGTGCATGCCTACCCAGCTGAACCTGATCTGAGGCCATCTTATCTGTGATCTCAGTGCCCCGGCACTGCTCTCACCTGTATCTCAAGACTTTGGGACCTTACCTGGGGCCTCCTTCTACAGAGAGCATGGGTCTACCAACCACAGACCAGAGAGTAACTCAGAAGTCAGTCACATTTACCTTCAGTGCTCTTGTCGTTTATTTCCTGATTCCTTATATACACTGGGTTTTGATTCATGAGTGGTTTTCAGGCCAGGTTTTCTCTAACTCACATGGGCACCCTACAAGGTCTGCTCCAGGTCTTGACTTCATCACTCTAATGCAGCAGAAACAGTCCTTCCTCTTGTCAATGACCACTCTCCTGCCTGGGCTCTGTACTCCCACCCCCTCCAGCCATCTCTATTTGTCATCCAATCTCTTTTCTCTCTGGTCCTCATCATCAACTTCTCCCCCTCCATTTGGTTATTTTCTGCAGTTGACACATATTTGCTATTATTTTCCTTTCGCATGTATGTATAAACAGAGAGGTTACTTAACTTGCCCAAGGTCCCATAGCAGATACAATCTTGTCAATTATATAATGACATATTTCTCTCCAGTTTTTGACAGATTTCTCTCTCTTCGTCACACTCAAACATCTTAAAAATGTTGCTGAGTGTGCAGTTTCTATTCCTTTCTATGGCATGCCAACCTTAACTCACTCCAAATAAATTTCAGCCTCACCACCCCAACCTAAAGTCACCAACCACCTTCATATTGCCAAATCTAAGGTATAGTCTGAAGTATTCATTTTATTCAACCTCTGTACCACTTGGGTATTACTGACCATTCTTCCTGAAATCCTCTCTTGATTGTCCTCCCATTGAACTGCTCAGTTTGTCTCAGTTTCTACTACCAACCCCTCCTTTTCTACCTAAAATGTTGGGATCCTCAGAGCTGGAATTTGAGTCTCCTCTCTTAAATTATTTGTTTTGCTCTGCTGTGCTCTGCTCTTCTCACTGGCCACTTTCTCTGTGAACAAGCCCAACCATGTCCATGACTTTAAGTATCATCTACATGCAATGGCTCCCAAATCTTCTGGGATCTAAGTTCATGACTAGTCATTGACCTAACATTGCCACATGTCCCAAATGGAAATTTGCACTCCTTGCCCTTTCTCAAACACTTCCCTGTCTGTTTATTGTCCCCTAGTGTTTTCTGACCCTGTCAATTACCTAATTTCTTATGCCAGAAACTTGGGGGTCATTTTTGGTACCTTCATTCTCTCTTCCCTCTGCTGTTACAGACTGTCAATCACCCAACCATACAGAGTCTATGTCCAAAATAGAGTGCAAATCTACTCACTTTTCACCACTCTGGTTAGAGACAGCCATATCTTCATATGGTGCCCCTGTGATCTGTGTCCAACACTAAAGCCGCATATTTTGTTTCATTTTTAGATCATTGGTCTGATCCTTTTGCTTCATCACTTAAAATTTTCAGCTGCTTCCTTTTTCTCCCAGAACGCAAGTCACAATGTTTCTCCTGGTCTGCAAAGACCTGCATGTCATGACCCTCATGAACCTCCCATCTCACCCAACTTCACTCTCCCCTGATCCTCCATGCTTAGCTCACTCTGGTATCTGGTATTTTGTCAACCACTCTAAGACAACACTATCCTCCCCATCTCGGGGCCTCTGCACCTGCTTGGAAAGGCCCATCTTTTATCAGTGCCCTCTAAGAGAACTCTTTCCTCACCCATTAGATCAAGTCAGTCCTCCCCACCAACAACATTAAAAATTCTTATGACCACTTAAATGTTTCTTTTATCCATTTAAATGATATAATTATGTGTGTAGTAAAATCCGTCATGTCTGTTTTGGAGATTAGAATGTGACTTTCATGAGGACAGGCACTAAGTTGTGTGTGCTTTCCCATTCTAGCACCAGTGCTGCAGTTGGCATATAATCCCTGTGCAATAAGTGAGTATAGAATAAAAATATATGAATCTGACTAAGCTTCCTTTGCAAATGAAGAGGCTGATTTCTCCATGACTTCTGGCAACTCACTCAGATCTAGAGTACTTCAAACCAAGATGCTTCGTCTTTCTGAATGTCTGTAGCCTTGTCTGGAAAATGAAGAAACAAAAGTCCGCCTTACTTGTTTCACAGGGGAAAGACTAATGAGAGGGTATGCCAAAGAGGGCTTGTTGAAACTCTGTATGTATGTGTGTGTGTGTGTGTGTGTGTGTGTGTGTGTGTGTGTGTGTGTATTCTTATTAATGCTTTTTGTTTTAGCTGGCTCTGTAAGAAAGAGTGTGAGCTACTTTTATGATGTGAAAATGCATTTGGCTTTTTTAATACTGACTTGACTACATGGCCTTGGGAAAGTTTTTCTTTTTCCCAGATCTCAGTTTCTCCAGGAACAAAATGAAGTAGTTGGATCCAATATGCCTCTAAGGAAGAATAATTCTTTCCATGTCATTCCATGATCAACTCATCCACCCCAAAGTATGAAAAGCGTAATCAAACACTTTGGCAGGTAATTTGCATTTTCAAGGCGGATCACTATGAGAGGGCTAAGCTTATCCCCAAAGGACCCCACAGTATGATGACAACTCAGGTTTGGTGACACTGTGTAGCCAGTCCTCAGCAACAAGCCCTGGACTTGGCTGCAGAGGCTGTGATTTCAAATCAAGGTCGGCCCACTGTCAGACGTAGAACCAAGAGCTACTCCCTTATGTTCTTAGTACCCTTATCCAAACCTCAGGGCTGATAAAACTGACCTCACTGAGCTCTAGGGTAAATGTCATTGGGAGAGTTAATCGTGAATTCCAAAATAATTCCCAGGTAGGCAATGCCTCTCCTAACTATTTTAAGTTAGCAGGCATATGAAGCTCTTCTGCAAAGAGGCAATGGGTCCTATTATCCTTCCCAGCAGAAGTCTGCTACAAGAGCTGTGGAAAAAAGGGTGACACAAGAAGCCTTAGCACTTTAAAGCAGCAAATTGTTCCCGGCTCTCAGCCTGTAGTGTAGTCAGTCCAATTTTTTATCCAGAGATGGCTTGGAGTAACTTGATACCGCAGGCTATTGTCTCACAAATGATTTATTAGCTGAGGCTGCTCTGAGCTCAGAAGTTTGCACACTGCTCAGGGCCCCTCTCTCCAGAAGGGAATCTTGCCTCCTCTGGGAATGACTCTCTGGAGATGAATATGAAAACTCTGTTTGTACTCTGGCACTCCCCTGGCAGCTCCATTTTGGGATATGTCTTAGGATAGTCCTAGTGTCCACCACATGAACAGATTCGAGAGGGCCAAGACGTCCTCGTAAGACATAGGTCCTTGTAAGATAAGTCAATATTAAAACCCAAATGCATTTTCACATGATAAAAGTAGAATAGCATTCTGTTTTTTGTGGCAGAGGAATATCAAATATAAATATATATAGTTTAAAATCCAAATATAAATAGTTTAAAATCCAAATTTTGCCATTTTGTCTTTATATACTTGGGAAAATTGTTTGCTTGTTTGACTATCTATTTCCTCTCTTATAAAAGGGATATATTAATGATTTAGTTTTAGGATTGTGTTAGAATCAAAATATAAGATGCTGGTTAAGCCTTATCTCCACATATGACACATTATAGGGTCATGCCAGGTGTCAGTGTGTTTTCTTCTTTTAGGAGAGGGCAAGAAGTCACTCAGGCTATATAATTTTAAAAATAGTCCCTGCATCAAATATTTCACATTTTTATTGTTATAGCAGTCACCGATTGCTGTATAACAAGCAACTACATATCTCAGAGATCATGCAATAAGCACTTATTTATCACATAGCTCTGTTGATCTTAGCTGGTCCCTGCAAGATGGCTCTAATATGCAAGTTGGATAAGGTCTGTTCTACACGTTTCTGATCCTCCTTAGACCAACAGGCTAGCCAGGGAATTTCCTCTCATGGAACTCATAGAACTGGCAGGGGTGCTAGAAAGCAAATGGGAACATGAGATGAATCTTAAAGCTTAGACTCAGAGCTAGAACTGTTCTTTCCAGCTCTACCCTATTGTCCAAAGCAAGTCATTTGGCTCAGGCTACATTTAAGGAGTGGTGAAATGTACTCTGCCTTTAGAGGAAAGATGTTTAAAAAAATCACTTGGCAAAGGTGTGTGGAATCAGAAAGAGTGAGTAATTGGGGTCATTTATAAAATCTATCGTAGCTGCTATGTATCCAGATACTCTTCCTATATGTGAAAATGGAACGTACCATAATAGATGAAAGGAGAGAGCCACTTCCCCCTTTCTAAACAGTAGGTAGAAAAATATTCCTCCCCTGCTTTCAGACGCTAAAGTATATAAAATAAATTAAGCAGACCTATCATGTATTCCATCCTAGACTGCTGAATTTAAAAAAAAATCCTATTTATTTTTATTTGTGAAAATAAAAAATGGTGCAAAAGTCAAAGGATCTAAATGACCATATATAGTAAAAGAAACGTCTCCTTCCCCCATGCCCCAGTCACATGGTTCTCTTGCCTAATTGCACAGACAGGCAATCATCTGCCCTGTGGAATTTCAGAGGTATTTCCCTTATTATTTATCTCATTAAAATTTGCTATAATGTTTGACCTCTCTGCCATTGTTGAATATTTCCAGTGAAGGTGCTGCAGGTTATGATGCTGCCTACCTATGGCATTAGTTTGCAATCACCATGTACTAACACTCTAGGATGAACTGCTTAACAAAGGAGCTTTCAGAAAATGAAATAGGATGGGTGAGTTTCAAGCTCATGTTGAACACTTCAGTGGTTTCATGTGGTTCACAGAATCCCATTCACACCCTTGGCACTTGGGTGCTCCATAACTAGACTCTAACTTGTCTTCCAGGAATCTTTTTTATTACTTCCCTTGGTAGATTTTCCACCATAATGGTGATAGATTAGCATATTTTCCAGCAAATATTTATTCTCCTCTCTTCTCCCACTGGACAAGGTATCATTTCCTGCTCCACTTTGAGAATGGCTATGTGCTTTGCTGTGGCTAGTGAAAAGTGTGGTTTTCAAGGCGCATGTGCAGTTTGACTTTTTCTGTTGAGCTTCTGTGACCCCTGTGAGAACAGACCGAAATAGATGCTAATCCCAGGAGAATATCTACATATGTGAAATTGGCATGCACAAAACACAAAGTCTGGAGGTGTAGATGGAAAGAATAAAGCTGTTGTCATAAACCACTGAGTTATGAAGTGGTTTGCTACGAAGACTGTTTGCAGCAGTAGCTAATACAATAATCAAACGAAATAATCCACTACTACCTCTGTAGGTCTTATATGTGGAAATTTTGCCTGTAGTGTCCCATCCATTTGAGGTATCTTTTTTGCCCCTAACCATTTTATCTGCATGTCTAAAGGATAATTGCTAAGAAGGTATGAACAGGAGATAAAAAAACATGGACTTTAATTCCTGTTCAGCCATGTACCAGCTTGGGGGAATCAAACTTTCCTATGCTTCAGTTTTCTCAAGTGTAAAATGAGATTAATAATATCTGTCTTCAAAGACTTGTAAGGATTCAGTGTATTATATATGTAAACCTTGACACTTAACAATATGCTCAGCAAATTGTTTTCCAGTTTTATTACATGTTTTCTTAGATAATTTTAATGACCTTTGAGACAGGTCCTACCGTTATCACCATTTTACAGATCAGAACACTGAGGCTTAAGCAGTTAGTTTACTTTCCTTACAGTTAAGTGGCAAAATATAGACCAGGCTACTGTTTCCAGAATGTGTACCTTTACCACTGCCTTATATCACTTGGACAATTGCTGAAATGTCTTTCTGTTTCCCCTGCTACATATGTCCTTGGACAGAAATAATGTCAAAGGCCTCAATAACTGAGTTGTCTTATTCTGGCCCTTCATTTTCCAAAGTGTGAGATGCATACTGCAGATGGTCCAGGGGGTGAGTTAGATGGGACAAGACACCGAAGACACTAAATCATATTGTGAGAAAGTCATTTCCTTTTCAATTATCTTTAAATGTCAAGGGAAAACAAATCTTAGTTGGGTGCTAACATCTTTAACACTTCTAATACTTCCTAATCTCCTTACTTCTCCATTCTTTTTTTAAAACTAAGACACAGCAGGTCCCAGGCACAGAGCCTCTGATAAATAAGAGCATCTTGTTAGAATTTCATTAACAGGAGTATGTTCTCATTATTATTTTTTTCCCATTGTCTTTTATTTAACACGTGTATTTCTGGTTTTCCATTTACTATAGTAATTTAAAGTTCTTTTGTAACATGCATTTATTTAGCTGGAAAGCATCAATTTAAGAAAAATAATTAAGAAAATAGTCTATAAATAGCAAAACTTATGAAGATGATAGTTGAATGACACTGACTTATGAAATTGTTTTGAGAGTTTTGCATAAACTTTTGTCTAACAGCCTCCCTCTCATCCCCCATTCCCCAGCCTGTATTTTAGTCCCCACATAACTTATAACTAGTTAACTGACAACAAAACTGAATAAACTGAATTATAATATTTGAAATACAAACATTAAAAGTGTTTGTTTGAGATAATGTGGCCCAATTAAAAAAATATACTAAACTGGACAGCATGAATTATGGTATTTGGCACTGATTTGTTGTGTGACTGTAAATTAATTGCTCTAGCTCTCTGATCCCTGGTAGACCCATTATAAAATAAGGAATCTTAACTAGATGATCTGTCTCTAAGGTCCTTTCTAATCCAAATGTATGAATATTTTTTCAGTATTATTTTTATGAAAATACTTCATTTTACCATTAAAAATTTCAAGTTTTTAAAATTAATAACCCCCCAGGATCAAGGGCAACAATATATTTGCAATAGAAAGTTCATTAGCATATTTTGATGGTTTTTGATCTTTTTTATGTATTAAAATGAAACATTTGGTAAAAATTGAACATTATATGCAAATAAGTACAACAAACCTACTTTTAGAATAATAATTTATTTTCTCTCTTGTAATATATGTGAGTGTCTTTTTTTTCCAGTACACTGTAGCTATTAAGTCAGCATATTGGAAGTTTACCAAGAAAATATAACAGTAGATCCTATCTTTCATTTGCATAAATCCCAGAATTCCACCTGTCTAAAATTATAAGCTATTAATAGTTGACAAGACTGTCACTAGATGTTCATTTATAATGTTGTCATTGAAACCTAATGAACATTTAGGACATTTTTGAAGTTGGATATATATATATATATATATATATATATATATATATATATATATATACATATCCCCCCCCACCCCCACCAGAAAGAGAAAAGTGTGTTTGTGCTGTAGGATAAAAGGTTTTACACTAAAAAGGTACAGCCAGCAGAGGTGTTGAATTTTTTCCTTGTGCAATTTTCCTTCCCTTCTTTGCTTTTATAAATACAGAATTATATAACTGTAGTATTAAGCTGGAAGGAAACTTGAGACTCTTCTACTTTGATACCTTTATCTTATAGTTGAAAAAAATTAAACACAAAGAGGCTTAGCAACTTGTTCATGGTTACATGATTAATGGCAGTGTTGGAACTAGGATCTAAGTCTCCTGACTTCTTGTTTAATGTGTTTATGTATCTCTATAGGTGTTGGTATATACAAATGGATGTAGAGACTATAGATATGTATGCAAATATATAACCATTATGCATGTGGATTTATCAACAAGGGCAATTCTGGAGAATCATGTAGTTGGTCAAGTTTCTCATTAATATCACAGCCCTGCCGTCTTCCCTGATTTCTTTCTGAACCACTCATCCCAGTCAGATGATCATCTTTCCTTCATGCTACCAGCACTTAACTGCTCAAGCAACTTTTGGGGACATTAATTTGTGTTTCACTGTGCCATTGTCTGCTTGAAATTTTAATACAGATAGATTTTGTTTATTGCATTCCTTGAGGAGTGAGATTATGCTCTCTCCAGGTTTCCAAACTTCCTGGAACCTCGTCCAGGGCTAGAATACAGATTGACTAAATTGCAAATTAATGCTTAAATTCCTAAAATTAGTGTTTAAAAACAAAATAATTAAACTTACTGATTTCAGTAAGCTTAATGATTTTGTCTAAGATTGCACAGCTAGTTGAAGATGGGGTCCCCATAAAAAAAATATATTATATATTCAATAGCCTTCAGATATTAATCATATAAAACAATGAACAGGCTTCAGAGATAAGTGTGTTGCACATTTGTGACTGGAAAGTATGCCAATTCTATTTCATTAAAATAAACATTAATATTGGGTTAGTAGACTATGTATATATTTTACTGTGACTTGTAAATATTGGTACATTGAAAAAATAGGCTGGGAAGCTCGTATTTGCAATCCCTCAAGCAATGTAAATGAAGAGTTACTGGGACTCACTCTGAAAAGTTGAGTCTCTGATGGCCTGGCACGTAGGCTCTGGAAGAAGACCTGAGACCACAGGAAGACAAGTCAATGATTCCTCCCACCTTTCTTAACTTGCCTAGCCCACACTGAGAAACATTGTACTTTCAAGTGTGTACTATATGACAGTGACATGTGACAAGCACTGGATTTGGAATCAGAACTACTTGGATTTGACTTTTCAGTCTTCTTTACTAAGTATATTACTTTGAACAAGTTCATTAACTTTTCTGAACTTTGTCTTGCTTGTAAAATGAAGATAATTATACTTACAACATAAGGTTGTTTTTTAATATTAAATTAAAGGTGATAACTTAGTAAATTGTTTTTGGCAGGTAACTTTTATATAGTAGGTGATCAGTAAAAAACAGTTATTAAGAATAGCAGTTGCATTCATAACTGTAGTGTTTAACCTATATGCTAGGGAGCAAGACCCTAGCAGCATCTAACTCCACTAATTATGCTTGCTTTGCACTCTAACCATATTAATTGTCTCATCTTATCTGGACTGTAAGCTCTTTGAAGAGAAATACACCCAAAATTACATTGTGGATATGAAAACTGAGGCTCAGAGAGGTTAATGCTCTAAATTCCAACTATATATTTCCCAAGAAATCCTAAAATTTGAAAAATATTAACTGATATGGATAATTTTTTCATATATTAAGACACAAACCTTATCATTCTCTTGCTTATCAAATCATTGTGAACAATTTCTCACTATTCAGTATGATATTCAAGGCCCTTGAATATGAACTCCATCTGCTTTCTAATCTCATCTCAAACATGAATAGTATATTTCAGTTCCTCTGGTCTTCTCATCATTCCCTGATAATATTCTACATTTAATTCTTCCATGATGTGCTATTTACCTTCTTTTCTGCCAGGAAAAATCCAACTTAACATTCAAGACTCAACTGTGAGGGTTTCTCCAGTCACATCAGTAAAATGGGAATGATAACCATGGCTGCCACTTATTGAACTCTTATCTATGCCAGCCATCGCGTGCCAGGCAATCACACCATGTTCTGTGGTTCCTTCCATTGCAACGTTTGTCCTGTTGATTTTATGGCCTATAAATAGCTATCTACCAGCCATCCTTCCAACTAGATATTGCGATTTGAAAACAGAGACCATGTTCAGTCATCTTTTAATTCCTAGAGTGATTCTCAATGTAAGTTATCAATCACTATCTGTTGAAATGATGAATAATGATTCTAGTTGTAATCAATAAATATGTATTGAATGAGAATGCGGTACAGAAAATTCAAATATCAGATTGAAGATTGGGCTTATGACTCTAAATTTCCTTCCAACTGTAAGACTGTATGATCTAGCTACTCACATGTTCAAATAAAGCCCCTCATGTTGGGAGTTAGAAATAAAAATAAAATGCAAAGACACCCAAGATCTCATGCACATTTGAGTTCCCAGGCATTCCTATTCAACAAAGGACCAGACGTGAATTCACGTGGATTCCAGTCATACATCTGGAGTTATTCTTTCCCCTGCCTCGGCAGAATCCCTATGGCTTTTCAGCAGACCGTACATGAGGGTATCTATAAATAATCACCCAAATGTAATGCTACCCAGCCCGCTGGGTTAAATATAGACATTGGATTAGCTCCAGGGAGGAGGGGACAAGTGATTCCCAACTCAAAGAAATTGTTATAAATTCCATTTGCTGCATGAATATGTGCAGTGGATGTTTCCTTCCATAAGGACACCAAAATAGCAATTAACTCAAGGCTAATGTTATAGCTGCTACTGTCTCTCCTGCTTAATGTCTCCCCATCTGGATCTCAACACAGATGCTGATGTGTCTAAATGTGTATGTCAAATGACAGCTCTCCCTACACCTGTTCTAAGTATACCTGCTTAGTCCGCTGCTTACTGCCTCTGCTTTCCTTTGACAAAAGGTGTGTGTGAGTTACACAAATCTGATTTTTCACTTTTATGTCTTGCATCTCAATAGAATAGTGAAAATGACTGACCTTCAACTTCAGTTAAAATAGGGTGAGTCTTTAGGTCACCACTTACTAGCTGTGTGGTCTTGGGCAAGTTACTTAACCTCTCTGAGCCTCATCAATTTTTATACTTTTAAAGTGGATATAATCTCATTTATCTGAGAGTGCATTGTAGAGATTTGACAAGTTACTCTATGCATATGGTCTGTCCCACCAGTAGGCTCCGGGTAAAATTACCATCTTCTTTTCATCCTATAATCCCATTTTATAAATCTCTGGAGACGAAATGGTCAGTATGAATTATCTAGCCCACTACTTTCATTTAATAGATGAGGAAGTTGGAGGATATCGAGATAAATAATGTGTACTCAGAGGTGTCAGATGGAGTTAGAGATTGAGCTAGGATCAGCTCATAAATGTGTACTACCTTGAACCAGTGTTCTTCCAACCATCATTCATTCATTCATTCATACTATCTATGCATGTTTTTAATATCTGTTGAGCTCCTAACAAGCAATAGGTATTGAAGATATGGAAATGAACTAGTAAATATTCCTACCACCACCACCACCACCACCAAAAGCACTCCAAAGTTGGCACAGCCAAAGCTAATAATATTAGCTAACATTTTTTGAGTTCTCGTCATACTCCATTAAGCGCTAAGAACTACTTTAAACATTTTACATAGTTAGCTTATTTAATCTTCTCCAAACCATATGAGATATTGATACTGTTATCTCATCAATTTTATTAAGAGAAAAACTGAAGTATGGGGAAATTAAATGGCTTGCACAAGTTTACACAGCTAGTAAGTGGTTGTTATCGAATTTGACACCCAAGGTCATTCTTATAACCACTGTTATATCACATTTCTATGTGGAAGTAAGACATAATTGTAGTGGGACAATTCAAAGAAGCATAGGAACCATAGGAGTTAAACACTGAGCCACCCCAGCCATCAAGGGGGAGTCAGAAAAGACTTCCCAGAGGAGATGATTTTGTAAGTGATGTCATCCATATGATATTTTAAATAATAAGTGATATTATTGACTCCTGAGGTGAAATTTGGTAGAATTACATGGCACCAGGCATAAGATTTTGAGTGAGTCACAGAAACACAAGACAGAAGAGACCAACCAACCTTAGACTGAGCTGCACTTTACAATATTTAAAGATCTTTCACATGTATATTTTTGCTTGTGCTGCTGAGCATGACCTTTGTGATGAGAGCCAGGAATTAGTTCGAATTCCAATTGTATAAATTACAAAACCTATGCTCAGAGAGGTAGTTTTGATCAAAGATGCAAGAGTGTGGAAGAATTGAGAATAACAGTTGATTTTATTCAGGACACTCTTTGTCCTTCACCTTCTTTGTCTCTTTCTTTCTATCTAACCTAAAAATGAAGAAAACCTCAATATTTTAGGAAAAGGGAGGATTAGTCAGCCCATTGGACTATCTCCCCAAGCATCAAATGTTGTATCAAGGTTCAGTATGATTTTAATCTCAGACAGATCTCAATGATATCCTGAAACAAAAAAGTGTGATGCAGATATTCTACATTGTTGGCTAAAATGAGAGGTATTTGTTACCAGAAGAGCAAGGCTACAGGGAATGATGAACTTGTATTCCTGCCCTGAAAAAAGATTTACCAACCCTTGAATAGGTGTGAACAAAAGGAGGACACAGATAAGCCCATCATTTTTCAAAGAAAATGTGCTTTGGATCACACAGAGGTTCTGCTCTATATGACAAAAAAGTGATAACATTATCTGTTGGAAGCTTCTTAAAAGACAGCCATAACATTTTGATCATCCAGCAAATAAACCTCAATGGCCTTTGGCAGCATCTCAATTTGAGGACATCCTTCTGACTGAATGAGTCAGCAAGGAAATGTAACCCATGATAGATTGAACTCCTACATGAGTGTTGGACAGTGGGAGCCAGTTTAGATAATGTTATCATCCAGTGGTTCTCAATATCTTCTGGGGCACTCACCCCTATGAAAACATGAGGTGAAACCAGGGGCTCTCTCTTTAAAAAATCTAGATAGACACATACATTCAAAATTGTAATATATTTTCTGGGAGACCACAGACCAACCACCCTGGTACCTAAATGGAAATGTCTGTTCCATAGATTAAAGGTTAAAATCACTTGTTATAAAATTGCTTGGTTACATTTAAGAGGCATGGGTTTGTCAGTTTCCATGAATAAAGAACTTAATCATTATAATGTCTCCAGTAATTAGGAACATAGTAGATATTCAAAGTACTTGGGTTGACTAGAATTGATCTATAGTATGGTAGAATGTTGTATCAGTTAGCTATTGCTGCATAACAAGCCACCCCAAAACATCATGGCTTAAACAATAGCCATTTATTTAGCAACCTTAGAGTAGAATAAGTGATTCTACAGGTTAGCAATTTAGGCTAGGCTTAGCTGGGCTTAGCTAGGCGGTTCCTTTTGTCTGAAGTTGGATTTTCTTATGTATTTGTAGTTAGCTGTGAGTCAGCCATAATTGTTTTTTATATTGGTGGGCTATCTGACATATTTGGGGCCTTCATTGAGACTAATAACTTGACTCATTTCTGGTCCAAAGAGTCTATCATCTTCCATCGAGCTAGGTCACATGATAGAGACAGTAAAAAACATATTTCAGGCTCAGGGCAACTTGACTAATCTCAGATACCAAAGACACTCCACTGTCTGCCTACCTTCTCAGATCAGTTTTGCTCTGTCCCACAAAATAATCACAATGTTAGTTGGCCTCTATTAAGTCTTTCACATCTCATATTATCTTCCCTTTGCCTTTAGTTATAAAAGAGATGAATCATTAATTCACAAAAATATATTAATGACTCAGATCCTTTAATGCTGCACCGGGCATTCAGGGATAACATCATCAATAGATGGCATGGAAGTTAGCAGATCAGAAGAAATTAGCAGTGGCATTGACCGCTGAAACAAGAAGGAACCTATGAGTGGCAGAGGAACAGGAGTAGAGGGTGGAAGATCAGTGAATCGATTAAAAAACTTTGGGCTGCAGCCTCAATTATATGTGATGGCAACTTTCTCACTTTATTCTCACCATCAGGATTTCCAGGATGGAATCACCAGGGAAGAAGACAAACTGACATTCTCAAAAACCTGGAAGATCAAGTCACAATGTTTTGAGATGTGGATATTGGTACCAATGTGATACGTGTGTACAGAAGAGAGAACATGAAGAAAGCCTTTTGGCCATTCCTTCTCGTGACCGTGATAAGAACTCCCGTGGTCCTTGTACTTTCCCTATCACCTGTATCTTGATTGTCTACTCAATTGCTCAGGTTTCCCACAGAAAATTCTTTGAGGGTGGAGACCTCATCTGTACTACTGTCATTCTTATACTCCTGGCACAAAGTAGGGGTGCAGTATGTCATTGTTGATCCCATTTACTTACAACTCTTTATGAAAAACACAGGAAGTGGAGAGAAAATAAATGGCAGACTTGTGCCCCCATCATTCCAGAATCATTCATAAGACCTGCCACATCTCTAAAAAATTCTAAAATTCTCTGATTCAACTTCAAAACCAGGTGTTTTTCAGGAGCCGTCATGTTGCTTATGGAGAATCTATCAAAATGCAAGCAATTTTGGTGTAGGTGGGAAAACAATGATAATTGTAACAATGATTAAAAAAGATGTGTTGTTCTTTTCAACTCTTATTAACCTGGATTTTGTTTAAGAGGTTTCCAATTAGCTTCCTGTATCTGCACAGTTAACCTTTTCTGAGGTTTTCTCTTCGGGCTCCCTCTCTCAAAGCCCTCAGCCCTCATTTCTGCCATGGAGTCTTGCAAGAATAGCTGGAATCCAGCCTCCTGCACAGCTCCTGAGCATGGGATAATTGCAATATAATTAATGAATTAAAAAGAATGAAATGTTTTAAGTGCTTTCAATATTCCCTTTCCTATAATTATCTACAGGAAACATGTTCATTAACAATCTTATGCTGACAGCCCCCAGGCTCTGGATAAGCTAACTCAGCTTCCAATAAGAAAATGAATTGATGACCTCTCTATATTGTGCCTCCAATTTTGGTGGGGAGAGAGGAAGCCAAAACCAGACTATCCCTTCAATAGCTGTTGACCAAATCAGGCTCTTTTCTTCACCTTCAGTCTCAGGGCACCATGGCTAGTTTCAAATGCAAGGGCATTTTTCTCCACTTGTCTCTCCCATAGCTGTCCTATTTTGTCCCACAAGGGAACACAATGCTAGTTGGCCCCTATTATGTGTTTCATGCCTCATATTGCCTTCCCATTTCCCTCAACTAGAAAAGAGCTGAATCATTAATTCACACAAGTATGTGAATGACTCAGATCTTTTGATGCTATATCTTGCAATCCGGAGTTACATCATCTATGTTGGGGAACAGGACAGTACTCAGAACCACAGATATATCTGGTGTAGACTCCTGGGTTTAATTTTACTTGACCACTGGGAGGAAGTATTTATATGAGACAAAATATTGATACCTTATAGAATAGGATTTAAAATGTATATGGATTTTAAAAGATAAGTCATTGCGTTAAAAAGTATTGCTTAAGGGAGGCTGCTGCAGGCTAAATCCACAACTGCTGCAGGAGCACCTGGTCACTGACCTCATCACTGGAGATATTTGTTAAGTTCAGTCTAATGGAATACTCCCACCATGGCCACTTGGTGCCAGCCTGGGGTAACTGACCTTAAACTGTGAGAGTTCCATCAATATAACATACTAATGAGAGGAACATTTGGGGGTAAAGTCCCATCCCAGAACTCCCCAGGTTTATTTCCTCATTAGATAAGTGAGTTTCCAATATGTGCAAGGTACTAAGCCGGGTCCAGTGTGGAATATATTGATAAATACACAGAGATTGTGCACTCAAAGATTTTACAGACTAGTGGGGGAGATAACATTTCTATCTATAAATAACTATAATAGAGACAGGACTAGGAGCTGTAAGATAGGAGTCATAAATGTGCTACGGAAGTCCAGAGGAGGAGGATATTATCTCCAGTCAAGGGGATCTGAGTACATGTCATGGAAGAGGAAGACTTTTGGCTAGAATTTGAATGATGGGTGATATTTGGATGAGAAAAGATGCAGAAGAATGATTATGACTGTGTCAGGGAACAATTCTTAGCTGAGGTGCAGTGACTGAATCCAGAGAACAGGGGTCTAGCCATATGGATTAGAGATGGGGTAGTTGATGCTGAATGTGTAGTTAGGGTGTGGCTACAAGTAAGTGAAACTGGAATTGCAATTTAGGAAGAGTTTGCAAAGGCATTTACATGTCGCACTTAAGAGATCGAGTCAGTAGATTTTTAGCTAATGAGTAAAAGGTGTTTTTGTGTTTCAGAAAGATAGTGCAGCAGGGGTGGAACATGGTTTATGTGTGTGGGGTAAGAATGGAGATAGAAATCAAGTTAGAAAATTAGTGAAAACGTTTTTCTAGGAAGCAATACAGAATGATTTGTCAGACAATATCAGATTGAGTCCTGCTTCCTACATTGTATACACAAGAAGTCACTAATATGCCTTTATACCTTGGCACAAATACAAATAAATAAACATTGAAGAGGATAACAGTTGAGGTGATGACGTGAAAAAGAGCCACAAGACACACTGAAAAGACCAAAAAACTATTCAAAATAAATCAATTTTTATATAAACAACCCATCTAATATATTTTTTTAGATGGGAAAATTAGTAACTGATAAAATATTTGTTGAGTATGTTTGGAGTACCTATGAAATTTTGTTTGTGGCACAAGTTCTTGAAGGCAGGCTTGCTGGGGATACTGATTGTTGGGTAGCCAATACATTTGGGCAGTTGTCAATATGACAAAAGGATTGGCATAAGTGGGTAGTTTAAGGGTTTGTTGAGGTCAGGGCAGACAAGATCCTGGGCATGCTGCCATTGGGTACTTTTTGCAGAGGTCTCTAAAACTGCACAGAGTTTAAGGAAGGCAGAGATGGTCAGTCAGCTGCAGAGACAGTTACTTCCAGACCCCTGACGTCTCCAGAAGGCTCGCGCTACTCTGCTAGTTTGGACTTAGTTGGAGGCTTTTCCAATCTGTTGAGACCAGGTCAAATTGTATCTTAATTTTTCGTTGTTGTTATTTTTCAAAGGGGTCCTATGACTTCTATATTCTTTCCTTAGTTTGAACCAAGCATCATCCTCATATCCTCAAAATGGTGTGGTCTCCAAATTAAAGCAAAAGTTCAAGACTTCTGATCCCAAAAGGATGACAGAATATATAGTCTACAATCAGGTCTTTTGAATTAATCTTTTTTTTCCTCACTGCATTTTACTCACTGAGTAACTTTGGACAAGTTTCTTAAAATCTTTGAAGTTCAGTATTCTCACCTATGAGCTGAGATTCTGATAGTATTTACCTCTAAGGGTCATTGTATGGTTTAGGTTAGATTATGATTGTAAGTAATTAAGCAGAGATCCTGGTTTTCATTAAATACTTGGTAAAAGTGACTTACTATTTTTCTTCCAATTATCATGGTTATTCTTGGTGTGCTATTCTCAAGTTGTCTGGCCAGCTAGATGTTGCAAGAACTATATCACCATTTCAAAATTTTTCTATCTGTTCATTGCCTCAGAGTTATAACTTCCTGGAAGACCTTTTAAAAAGACTAAATTCAGATTCTGTTTTTAGAAAGTATATGTACTAGTCAGGATTATTTGGTTGCAGAGACAAAAGCTCAAGTCACTCAAAGAAAAGAAAGAATATGTGGTCTCACAGAGTATGCTTCAAGAATGACTGGAGGAGATCAAATTGAGTTTCGGCAATCTCTTTCTTGTACATTTCAACTCTGATTTCTTCTGCTGGTATAATCATCAGTCAATGCAGGATGGCCTCCGGTAGCTTCAGGTTTTCGTTGTACCTGTTGAGCAAACCAAGCAGGAAGAAATGTTTCAGCTGAAGTATTGAAGTGAATTGGCCCTTCATGAATCTCCTCCCCCATCCCCCGTAATTATCTATTACCAGGTAGTAGAAATAAACTAATTAGTTGAGACTGATTCATGTTCTCACTATTGAAGCCAAAATCTGAAATTAGCCTCTGAACCACATGGACTAAGAATAAGAGAGGGGTGGATTACTAGAGGTTCTCAAAGTATGATCCCCACGCCAGATCCATCACTATCCCCTGGGAAATAGCTAGAAACACAAATTCTCAAACCTTACCCCAGATCTACAAAATCAGAAACTCTGGGAAGAGGGTCCAGGAATCTGTTTTAACAAGCTCTCCATGTGATATATGCTTAAGTTTAAGAATAACTCTCTAGAAGAAGAGGCAGGAACTATTTCCAGAAAAAGAAAAAGACTGAACAAATGGAAACAACAGATACCTACCACAGCTTATACCTAATAAAACATCCTGGCCATTTTATAAATGGGGAATGTGAAGGCCCAAAAGATAACGGGACTAGATCGAGGTCTCATGCCTTGTTATCCCAGAGCCAGGTCTTGAATTCAGATATTCTGGTTTCTCATGCAGCACTCCTTCCCCCAGAGCATTGTAAAAGAAAATGAGGAAAGAAACTTCTTGCTGCAAGGCATTGCACCTGATTGTGTAGTGTTGATTTTTTAAGGAACCTTTCCACATAAGTAACCACTACCTAATAGTGGATTGCCCAAATGCATTTTCAAGACACAAGCTCCTCTACTGCCCTAGAGGGAATCGGTCCCTGAGAAGTGGTGTGGCTACATCAGGTAGCAGTTTCCATTTCATATCTGCTCATATCCCAGGAAGCTTCTCTATGCCCAGAGGTTCTGCATGGTCAGATGACATGATTATCTGCAGATGTTACTGACTCCAGGGCCAAGTTATTCATATTTTACATTTGAAAATCATCTCTCAGCTAAGGCCAAATGAAATGACCTTTGCAGAATGAACTAGACGGAAGTCAACAAGAATTTATTGAGCAGGGAGTATGTGGTCAGGACCATCAGTCATGGCTGAGCTTCTGAGGGAGGAAGAAAGCACGGATGTTTCCCCAAAGGAGATCACAAGTCAGTGAGGCAGATGAGATGAACACAACTAAAACAATTAGAGAGTTTTACAGACATCGTCTTTCTCCAGCCGTGTTGTCATGTGCCTCCCATTTAAATACTTTCTCTATGTTTGAAGATTTTTCTACCTTGTGAATCTTGATGAGAAACAGTCCACTTCCCATAATAGAAGCTAAAAAGGCACACATAAAGTTTCCTAGCTACCCAGGAAATGCCAGTTTGAAGTGAAAAGAGAGAGAGAAAAAAAAAAAAAGACTAAAAATATCATGGTGACAGCAATGGGATTTGTTTATTTGCTTATTTTCCAGTATTTTCCAGCACTGGTGAAAAGGAGCCAGAGGCAGCTCCAGAAGCCCTGTGGTGGGGTTGCAAACTGTGCTGGCTACAGAGCCCAATGTTAAAACAATGGCACCATCAATGTCCTCACGAGATTGTTGTTGTATCATGTTTGGTTTTGGTTGTGTGTACCTTTTTTTTGCTTTTGCTTTCTAGTCCTTTTTGGTGGTGATGTGAACTTATAATATCTTTCCAATAATTTTCCATGTGGCTTAAATTTAACCAGAGTCAGTTTCTCTTGCTTGCCCTTGTATGTCCTTACTGAAGAACAGTGCCTGGATACATGATGCGCTCTTCCTTTGTGAACTTTGTGCCAGGTGTTCAGCCACTTTTCTCTCCTTCTCTTTCATTCTCTTCACTTAGTTAACCCCTACTCACTCTTTAACTCTTTAGATCTCAGCTTGAACATTATCTCCACACAGCAGCAGCATTACCTAAGCCCCTGGTGTCTACCCTGCCCCCTTCCTCCAAAACACTACTCAAGTTTGTAAACACATGACTATCAATGCTCTCTGTCTCCTTACCTTAGTTTATTTGGGCTGCTATAACAAAATATCTTATAACTGGTAATTTATAAACAATAAAAAATTATTGCTTATAGTTCTGAAGTTTGGAAAGTTGAAGACCAAGGCATCAGCACATTTGAAGTGTGATAAGGGTTCATTCTCGTCTTCATTTCTGGTGCCTTTTTCCTGCACCCTCACATAGTGGAAGGAATCCCATTCATTAGGACAGAACCCTCATGAGTTAATCACTTGATTACCTTCTAAAGGCCACCTACCTCCTAATATGATTGCTTTGGGGATTAAATTTCAACATATGAATTTTGAGGGGATACAGGCATTCAGACCATAACTCTCCTCAAACTAGATTCAAGTAAGTGAGGAGAAGAACTATGTCTTTTGCTCACCATTGTATAACCACTGCTTTGGATGGTGTTTGGCACATGGAAGCCATATACCATTTGAGATGCTAAATAGGATGAGAAAATGAGGACTGTTAGGATGTGTGGTATGTACCATAAATACTGTAGTTCTCCTGAAAGGGCCAGGGAAGGTTTCATGGTGCAGATGGAGTTTGAGTTGAAGTATTTGTAAAAAACTTCAACAGAGTAGGACAGGAATAGCACATCCCAGATCAAAGGAACAGCATGGATGCAAGAGTAGGACAGGGATCTGTACGTGTGTACTCAGGGATTAGGCTAGTAACTAGCCAGCTGGAACCAGTCTGGGCAGAAGAGGAAGAAATGGTTAAAACACATAGGTAGCAGAAAGCAGATTTTTGTTGGATTTTATTTAAAGGGTCTTATAAGAGAGTAGAAGAGCTATTTGGTTCTGCACAGTTGCCTTATCTTACCTGAACCTCAACTTCTTCATTTGTGAAACAAGAATAACATGTAGTTTATACTTTCCTTGAAGTAAACTGTATGATTTTTTTTTTTTTTTGTTTTGAGTTGGAGTCTCACTCTGTCTCCCAGATTGGAGTGCATTGGCCACTCCCAGCCACCACAGCCTCGACCTGCTGGGCTCCGGCGATCCTTCTGCCTCAGTCTTCTGAGTAGCCGGAATTACAGGTGCGTGCTACCATGCCCAGCTGATTTTTGATTTATTGTAGAGATGAGGTCTCGCCAAGTTGCCCAGGCGGGTCTCGAACCCTCGGGCTCAGGCAATCCACTCACCTCAGCCTCCCAAGGTGCGGGATTACATCTGAGCCACCAAGCCCGGCAAACTGTATGATTAAATAATTTATACACTTAAAAAAAATCAAACATGATTATCTGATATTATAAGCCCTTCAACACCACCCTTTGCTTGAGGACAAAGTTGAGATCCGTAGCAGAGTTTCGAGGTTCACATCTATTTTTTCAGTCTAACTTTCTACTGATCCATCCTCATAAGTATTCACATTTTCTTGTCTCTTTGAAACCGCTACATTTTTGCATATGCTTTTCCCTTTGGCTATAAGCCCTTTTCTATTATTTCCTTTCCTAGCCAATCTGGTGAACTTTATCAATTAACCACTTAAACACGGATCATGCTATCTCTTCCAGGAAGTCCCTGTTGATCCAGAATCAGGCATTTTGGCTTCCTTCATGCCTTACATACATTTTGATGAGTATGATTTTCAAAGTTTTTATTGTTTTTCTATATGCCAGCACCACCTATGTGCCTAGAACATAGTAGACACTTAATAAATGTTTAATAAATCAAATATGGTTTGCAAGTACTGGAGACTAGATGGGATGGGTCTACTAAACATTTAGTGGGTATCTATTATGTTCCGGGTTAAATATTAGGCAGCAGTAGAAGTGCTGGCGATTGTGGTGGTAAGTAGCAGAACCACAAGCACTCATGAAATCGCCCTGATGGAGGGAACTTGGAGAGCACCTAGTCCAGCTACCTCCATTGTTAGATAACTCGACCAAGGCATAGATAAGTTAAGAGCTGGTTTAAGGCCACAGAGTAATTCAAAGCTGAACAAATTAAAAAACTGCTTCTTGTGAACCTTAGCTCAAGAATATGTCCACATCACCTTCTGCTTTTATGCTTATTATGGTTATTATTATCCTGCCTCTTAGCCACACTGGTTGACTCTTATTTTTATAGCCTTAGCTAATGTTATGGAGAATTAATATTCTTTTTTTTCTACCTTTATTATCACATTATATAGCTGCAACTAAGTTATAGTGTATGTTTTTTTTCTTGTTTTTAAGATTGCTATATAAAGAGTGACTTCCTAATATTTGAAGAGTTCATAAATCATAAATTTATAAAATTTCCATTCTACCCACCTCCTTTCCTGCGGTAGCAATACTGGAGCCATTTGGTGGTGATTTGTAAATCTTTGAAACTGTAACAGGAGAACGGATAATTCTAAGAGCACATCTAAAAGAAATAGTTTGCATCGCTTGGAACAATGAACCACTCTGTAATTGAAGAGAAGACCTTAGACAGCATGAATGAGATCATGTCTATAAAACGGTCTGAGTCCCTTGGAGGCAGCCACTCCATAAATACAAGGTATTGTTGTTCCAGCATTTGTAACACCACATAATATGAGTACTACTCATTGTGAGAGGAAAATGGTCTACATGGGGCTTCATAAATAAAAGTGTGTGCTTGCTTTACTCCTCCTCTTGTTGCTCCCAGCTCTGTTCTGGCCTCTGGGCCAGAATTCTACCCTGTTTTCCATCCTGCCACTTAAGATAGGCATTAAAATGTGGAAAAGAACTCAGCAAGATGTGACATTCATTCAGGAATTCATCACATGTTTATTGATATCACAGTGATATGCTGTGTTCCTGGTAGCTCGGTATGGTCTCATTTTACAACGACTTATCCCCAATTCTTCCTGGCCCTAAAATGCTGTGGCCTCAAGTGGTTGAACACTGAAACACCTCCCTTGTGCTGTGAAATCTCAAAGCTCATATTTGTGAAGACATTTCACAGGTCATTGTATAAGATCCTCCAGGACAGGAGTTATTTCCTATTTTTGTCTCACTACAAAATGCCTTAGTTAGTGAGAAACTGCTGTGATTTGGGGATAAAGGAAGACTATTCATTCAATAATTTGCTAAACAAATATCTACCAAGTGCTTATAATTACTAGGTAAGCACTAAAGATATAGGCATGAATGAAGAAGATAAGTTCCCTATGCCCAAAAAGACTGATAATAGTGATATAAACTAGTAAGGGTATGCCACAGAGACATGTAGTGTTAAGTTTTCTGAATAAAAATAAACCAGGATGAAAAGCTGGGAAATAACTGGAAGCCATTTTAGATAGGCTGGATAAGACCTGAGAGAAATAAGGAAACCAAGTCATGTGATGATTGGGAGACAAGCATCATAGACAGAAAGAAAGGCAAGTGCAAAGGTCCTGAGATTTATACATGCTTGGGGCATTCTAAGATCAGGGTAGAGGCCAGTCTGTCTGGAGTACAGTGAGTAGGGAGCAGGAAAGGCGGTGAGAAGTGCAGGCAAAGGCTAACATTTGCAAGTCCTTATTGATCAAGGTAAAGAATGGTGGGTGTTGTCTGGGGTAAATTGACTAATACCTCTTGTCTAGACTACAGCAGAAGCTTCTCGCTACTCTTCCTGCTACCAGTGTCTTTTCTTTTCTGCCCATTTGACTTTGGAAACTCCATCCAATCTCAGGTCACATCATGCCAAATCCATCCCCAAAACTTCACAAACTGAGTGCTTGACTTAAAAAAAAAAAATTTTAAATTGCTCTTTGTGGTATTGAAACACCCAAATAATAGATATGAGCTACTTTTTGCAGTCCTACTCCCCTTTATGTCTGTCTACCCATCCTACACTCCAATTACATCAGACTACAGGGCATTCCTTGAAAAGGCTCAGCATTGCTCATGCCATTGCCTCGATCTTCTTCCTCTTCTCCATTGTTCATCTTATAGAACTTGGCCCAAATGCCATACCCCCTTCAAACCTACTGTTATAACTAAGCTCTTCCCCCTGCATGGGTTTCTGTGTGCTCCCTTCTGCTGGTGTTTTATTTATGCTGTGTTTAATTCTGCTTCAGTGAATACAAGTCGTGAACGTGTCAGGTACCAGAGAGAGCATCAGGTTTTTGGGAACAGGGCTTCTCATCTTAGTTATTCCCAAATCACCAGCACTTTGCACAATGCATGACACACAGACAGCCCTTGGGGAAAGTTTGTTGATGATCTTCATATAAGCAAACGACCACAAGAACTAACATTTGTTGAGGGCTTCCCAAAGGCTTTGTCCTGGCATAGGAAACTTACACATATTATGTCATTTATCTTCATAACAAACCAGGAGTTGGGGCTATCCCTGACTCAATTTACAGAGGAAGGGACAGGACTGAAAAAGTTAAGGGCCTTAACCATGTTCATTCTGATACCAAAGTCTGTGGTCTTGACCATTACATTAGACAAAAGTTCTAAGATCATTAAGCTCCGTTTCCATGGAGGTCAGAACAAATTCATAGCAAAATGGAGAGATTCCAATTGGCTGTGAAGAGAGGCTTCTTGGAAATTAAGGTTTTTCAGCTTCAGAACGGGTAACCAAGGACCCTGACATGTGAAACGAAGATTATCATGGCCCATTCTGGAGGTGGATAGAATTTCTCACACCCCAGGGAACTTTCTACAAGCTCTTTTTCCTGAATTTACTTTAACAGCCTACATCTTACCCTGAGAGAATAAAGGTCTCAGATCCATATTCAGAAATCCTTGATTCTATTTCTGGCTCTGAGTATGACCTACATATAAAATCTACAGTTTCCTAATCTCTGAAATGGCACTAATAATATGTGCTCTAATTACAAAGCTTCAAAAAGTTGACCACTGCTGACCATCCTTCTCTCTCCTTCTAATTACATATACATGTAGCAATTTTACTTACAGAAAACTTCTATAATAAACATTCATGGACGTGTGATACATTGTCTCTGTCATTGTCAGAAAGTTTGTATTAGACTTGAGAAAATAAGACATACAGACAGAATCTTAATACTAATCAGTACATGATTAAATACCAGCATATGATCTTTTGCATAGAAAAGTGTTTGTGGATGGCTGACAGAGTTAATTAAATAATTCAAGAAACAGTTGTCAGGTATTACAAAATCCCTGGTCTTGTATACAGTGAAATATTAAGGGAAAATTAACCACTCATATTTGGGGTGACCTGAGAAAGCTTCACTAAAGGGGTGTCATTAGAGAAGAGGCTGTAAAGACCAGGCCCATGACAGTAGGGTCTTTTTGAAATTTGCTATTGTATTCCCGAGCCCAGGACAGTGTTGGCATGTGTGAGAACCTCCTACATGTTAGTCTGATGAATGAATCAATGAATGAATGAATGCATTTACAATGGCCAGGTGGCAAGTACATGTGATAGGTAGGAGCCAAGCTGAATTTTTTTGTGACACGGCCACAAATGTGAAAGTCCAGTGAACAACCACTCAGCTCCACCAGTACTGCTGCCCTCTGGATCTCAGTTCATTCATCAGGAAACTACTGAAGCTGACCTGGACAATCCCGGGTGCTCTTTTCCCTCTACTGTTCTGTGCTATATCCTGCATTGCTTCAAGTTAGTGATAGTCATCACTGTGACTAATATGTTCTAGGGCCTTCAGGATAGAGTGGGTTTCTGTGTGCTCCTTCCTGCTATCAGAGCAAAATGCACCCTTCAGCTCTTGGAGATGGGCTTCAACATGGGTACATGCCCACACCAAGCATGACGATCTGTCCCCCAGAGACTAGAGTTCGTGAATTTCATGGCAGTACTTGGAACATGAATCCTGGGTTTTCTCCAGGTTCTAGGTGGGAGGATATTGTCACTCAGAAGTCAATTTCATTCAGTCAATGGAAAATTCCACTCTGCCAGAGAACTGATGCCACAAGGATCTAAAACAAGACTTTGATTTCTGAAAACCTTGAAGCAGAGCTCATTAAAGGAAGTTCTCCAAAGTCCCACAGATGCAAGGCTGAGAAATATTTTGCCACATGGCCTTAGAAAAATTGTTTACCTTCCCTGATCCTTTTCCCACCTTTCTCAGGAAAAACGCTAGGGTGTTTCAAAAGATTCAAAGGAGATCTTCCTGTGCCCAGTGGAGTGAGCTTTATCATCCACAAACACTGCACCTCTTTGATTCAACTATACCCTTAAAACCGTTATATGATAAAGGACATATTGTTGTCTGTTTAGAGCTCTGATTCTTTCTTCAAAATGAACACAATGTTCCCTAACTCCCAAGACTATTGTAATAATGAAAATAAATTAATGCTTAAAGATGGCTCAGGCCTATAATCCCATAACTTTGGGAGGTTGAAGTGGGAGGATAGCTTGAGGACAGAGTTCAAGACCAGCTTGGGCAACATGGTGAGAACTGTCTCTACAGAATAATAATAATAATAATAATAATAATAATAATAACAACAACAACACTAACAATAATAACAATGCTCAAGAAATAAAATATTAAAAGGACAGAGGACAACAGAGTGGCATAGAGGACACAATGAAGACTTCAAAGTCTCTTGGACCTGGGTTCTGACACTTGCTCTGTTCCCCGTAAGCTGTGTAACCTTGGATAAATTACCTCTTGAGCATCAATTTTCCAATATGATAAATGGGGCTATCTTAAAAGATGATTGCAAGGGTCAAATAAGATGCTCTAGGAAAAGTGTCTTACACAGGCATGTGGTAGATGTGCAGCAAATGTTATTTCCTGTCTCAATTTCTCTCTTTACAAACATGAAATCATAGACATATCAGTAAGATGTACTATGCAATGTAAAATGTGTCTACTTCTAAAAGGCTGAGTGTGCTGTGGCCCTACTGGAAGTTTTAGGGTAAGTAAGAAAACAGGAAATTAGTCTGGTCCCAGAAAACTCAGGAGGCCTACCAGGGTTGTGGGAGAAGAAAAAGCAGTATCTCAAGCCTAGCTCTAAGAAGAAAACTTTTACTTTGCATTATTATTTTTAAAACATGGAGCTTTTGACCCTGTCCAGAGAGCAGTGAGAATCCCAACCCTCCCCCTTCAACTGAGTCTTAGATTATCAGGTTCAGGTAGACATGTGAAAATTTTCATGTTTCCTTTCAGGATTTCCATCAGATGTTCCTGAGATTCATATGGATCTCAACATTTTATGAATCCAGCCCCTGCCAAGTAGCATCCTCAGATAGAAAGAGATTCCCCTGAAAGTTTGTAGTCAAAGATATCCTGATCCCACATTGTGTTTTTCTCAACAATCGGCAACCAGGCATCAAGAGAAAGAGACAAGAACTATAGTTCACATGTGGTAGTGATTACTCCTCCCTTGTTAAACAATTAACCTATATTACCTCTTCTGATCATCAACACAAATGCTTTGAGGTAGGCCATTTTATTATCCACATTTTACAGATAAGGATTTAGGTTTAAAGAGCTCAAGTAAGTTACACAAGCTCAGCACACTAGTAAATGACACCACTGATATTTGAATCTAGGCTGTCTGGCTGCAGAGTCATTGCCCTTAACTTCTATCCAATCCTCTTCTCTCAAAGACACAAGCCTCTGTCCAGTGAATACCCAGAAGGGTGACACTATGACCCTTTGAACTCATGCTTAGCACAGGTTAACTTAATTCCACTTGCGTGCCCTCAATCCAGGCTTGGCCCACATGGGAACTCCACAGCCTGACCAAGTTAATTCCTTTGTTAATGAGGGTTTGGGATAAGAATTTTCTGGAAAAAAGTCATGGGATATGCAGCATACAAGTGACACCCATGTGAGGAGAGGTTGCCACCCTGGTAGAGACAAGCATTTCATTATTAACATTATCTGAACGTCCTATCAAAAACCAGACCACATTTTTAGTTGATCTTGTTTGTTGTTTTTCTGATTGTATGGTTTTTAAATTGCCTTTATAGTATAGACAATATACTCTTATTGCTGACACCTGAGGTAAACCACCCTCTTGCCCTACACCAGGTACGCCACTCGGGAAGAGTAAAGATTCTAGAAATCCCTTCCCAGTCCCCACATTAGCCAGAAACCTTTGATTTCATGTGATTTATATACTGGGTTTTGGATAAAGCTTTAGCTGCGGAATGGGCTCGTTATTAAATAAACATTTGAAACTACTGGGTTAGATGCTCTTTCTAACACACTGCCTAGTCTTGATGTTTTGTGTTCTAAAGTGGTTCATCCCTAGGAGTGGTAATGCAAAATACTGACTTATATAAATGTACAAGTTCCCCTAAAGATACTTAGAAAAGAACTGTGCAACATTTTGCACTTTATGACAGTGATTCCTCATGTGTGGACTCCATGATTATACTTTTAAAAAAATAAAACAAACAAAAATAACTCTTCCTTGGTGCTCACTATTTGCCAGGTATTGTGTTAGGAACTGGCATTTCAGGGATGAAAAGAATCAATATGATTCTTGGTCTTGTGAGGTTTGAGAATAACGGCAGGGGAGATGCAAAAATAAGTCCCCCAAAAACAAAAATTTCAAAAAAATTTATGAACATAATACCAAAAACCTCAAAATTACATATTGAGGTAAGTGTTAAGAGGAAAAAGATGATGTTAATATTAGCAAGAGTATCAGACAGGGTAATAATTTCGATTGAGAAGGAGTAAGAAGAGCCTCTTGATAAAGTGATATTTAATCAAAGACCTGAAGAAATAGAGGTAGATGGTAGACGAGTAAAGAGGGCCAGGCTTGGTGGCTCAGCCTGTAATCCCAGCACTTTGGGACGCTGAGGCGAGTGAATTGCCTGAACCCATGAGTTCAAGACCAGCTTGGCGAGACCTTGCCTCTCCAATAAATAAAATTAAAAAAAAAAATTAGCCAGGCATGATAGCGCATGCCTGTAGTTTTAGCTACATGGAAGGCTGAGGCAGAAGGATTGCCAGTGCCCAGGAGGTCAATGTTGGGGTGGTTGTGAGTGTGCCAGTGCACTCCAGCCTGGGCAACAGAATGAGACTCCAATTCAAAAAAAAAAAAAAGAGTAAAGAGAAGAGAACTGCTGGCACCAGGCAAAGCATGTGCAAAAGCACTGGGATGGGATTAAGTAGGGACTTTTGAGAAAGAAATGGGGCCACTGTGAACAGAGTGTGGCAATGATGGGGAGAGGTGTGTGCTGGGAGGAGGCCAAAGAGGCAGGCAAAGGCCACATCTAGCCAGACTCTGGAGGCCATAGCAAGGATTGTAGAAGTCCTTGAAAGGTTTTCAGCAAGAAAATGCCACGACCCAGTTTTTATTTTAGAAATACTTATCTGACTATGACATGGAAAACTGAGTCACTGAAACTTGCTGAGTAATCCTAAAATATCTTTATCACAAAAAATAGTGTTCTCCTTAAATCTCAGTGAGAACATTGTGGATTAAAGTTTTTGGGTTTGCCTGAGTCAGCTCCAAGCCTTTTGTACATGGTAAAGGCCTAGGGGTTCAGAGCATGGAAGATCACAGACATTCACAGACATATCTTTTGTGGAGTCCCATGCTACTGACTGATGTGGCTCCCTTCTCTCTTCCTCCATGTGATGAATCATAGCTTTTGTCCAAAGTGGGTGGATCCTCCTGTCAGCTCCCACCCTCCCCATCCCTATCAGTGGAGGCAGCTCTGCCAAGTCCCCCTCCAGAGTCAGGGATACCACCTGTCATGCCACATCCTCTTCCCACTCGGACATCTGACACCCTCGGCATCACGTGAACTGGAGAAGCACAGGCCATCACAGCTAAAGGGACCTGAGAAACCTTTCATATCAGCCACCCAATTTACAAACACAGGGAAGAGAAGGGTGCTCCTTGGGCCACAGTTAGGTAGGGGCAGAGTCAAGTAAGGTAAGCTAAAAAGGAGTTGGAGTGATAAATACTTTCATCACAAACTAGTCCTGGAATTTGAGTTAAGATAGTGTAGGCATTAAAAGGTGCTCTCACTGAAATCCAGTGACCTGAGTTTCAGTCCCAACTCCAGAGCTGACATGCTGAGTGACCTTGGACAAGCTTCCTTCCATTCCGAGCTGCCCTTCTTTTTTCTGGACCATAAAATGATTGGTCCTGCAGATGTCTGAAGTCTGTTTGTTCTCTTGGGTTGAAAATTTCGGGACTCTCGTAGCCACCTAGAATGGGGCAGTCCTGGTGACAGATGACATTGTGAGCCATCCTCCACAGTCCATCAAGCTTGAAGAGGCTAAAGGAATATTGCTATCAGAAAGCTATCTCTCTTCATAGTTATACACACATGAGGGTTTGCCCTCCTGTCATTGTCAACTCAGGATCCTATTTAACTCTGTTTTACCAGTTGAAAATCCCCTCACCCATGGCAGTTCTTCATTCCCTCTTCCACATCCAAAGTTACCCATCCTATTGCTCATCTTTCATGATGCTCAGTCACAGAACTGGTCAACTTGCAGCTATATCTTACATGGGATATTAATGACTGCTACTGATGATGACATTAGTGAATGAGCAATCATATCATTTGCATCTTCTCATTTAATACTCCCCACCATACTATAGTTGAAAAATGACAACAGCAAAAACAAACAAACAACAAAACATTTTTTATATGAGAAGATGGCAACCAAGAAAAGTACAAGAGGTTGCCAAAATCATTCAGATAATTAGTGGCATAAACAGCATTCAACCTCATTCTAGGCTAAGATTGAAACTAATTCACTATATGGATAGAGACTTAACACACAAATATGTCTCCTCTCATGCCTGCCTGAATATAAGCACTTTTTCCTAAATGCAAAGAGTGACATGTGGGAGAAGATACAGAGGGCTGAAGGTAAAGTTTTTGGGGTGGAGAAGAGATATTCGACATGCCGGGAAGGCAGCCGCCCAATCTGCCTATACTCTGAGCCTGGCCTTGATGTTGCATATGATGAAAGACATTCTGGCCCCTAATCAAGGAAGCTTCACTTGTTGGCTGTCTCCCCATCTCCCTCTCTCTTCCTTTTTCTATGTGATTTGATAATGTTAATTTTTGTCTTTAGGAAGTCCATTGCTTTCATGTACAGCTTTAAGAGAATCATTTGGATGGGCCCCAACCTTTGTACTGCCTGGATTAACGCACACACATGGATGCACAGATGCAAACGCACACACATACATACATGCACAAAGATACACACACATGCTCATGCAGACATTAAAAAACAAGAGTATATGCGAGATGCACTATGATACTGAGTTCAAATGATTGTCAGTTTGTGTACATGACGGGGTGGATCTATTTTAGTGGGTTTATGAGCAGTGTCTATAGAAATGGCTATGAGATATGCAAGCTTCCCCTTTTCACTACTTCCCCTCTATGCCTTGAGGGTGATGTCAGTTTTAGAAATCAGGAGAGGAAATGGGTACTTAGTTCATTGCATTGGGGGCAGTGTCCTCTGTTTGGTTAGTCCTTTGGCCACAGATCTGATCTGGCCTCCTCTTTTCAAGGCATAGCTGCTCCTTAGGGCTCCGAGATGCCTTGCATGGTGGCTTTTCTTACTGGACACAGATGTGGCAGCTCACTCTCATCTCCCCACTCAGGGTGCTAATGTCTGCCAGGCCAGGGTCTGCTTCCAAGCTGCATCCCCTCTCGAAGCAGGAGAAACCCAGTCTTTTCACTCCTGTAAAACTTTTTCCACCCTCACCCTAAAAAAAGACCCCCTGCCTCCTTTCTGTGATCTTCTGGGATGATGCCGCATCATTCCCCTCGAAGGCCCAAGTCATAAATGTTGGCTCCTTTCCTGGGATCACAGTGGGGGAAAAGATGTCAATGCAAAATAGTATCTTTTCTAAGTAACTTGCCCTTTCCCATAAACTTGTTAAAAATCAGAACAAAAGTCTGGAGTTAAAAACATACATCTCCTAGAGATGGTAAGTAGAATAGTGGTTACCAGAAGCTGGGAAGGATAATGGGAAGAGAAGGATGAAGAGGGGTTTGTTAATGGATACAAACACACAGTTAGATAGAAGGAATAAATGCTAGTGTTCCATAGATGAGTAAGTAGAAGACTTGAAATGTTCCCAATGTTCCCAAAAAGAGAAAGGATCAGTGTTTGAGGTGATAGATATGCCATTCATCCTGACTTAATCATTACATATTACACATTACATATTGAATGTCCAAATCAAATATCACATGTATTCATAAATATGTACAACTATTATGTATCCGTAAAAATGAACAAATAAATGAAAAACAAAGAAAAACATTTTAAAAGCATTTAAAAAAATCAAGTGGAGGGTGAAGTAAACTATATTTTTACTCTATCGATAGGCAACATATACTAATTAAGAAGAAATAATGTAAAGCTATTGTAGGAATGAACTGAAATCAGGTAATGCAGGCAAACGCCGAGTGTCGTGTTGACACATAATTAGCGTTCAGGTAAACGTGGTATGTGTGCATATATGTGCATGTGTGCGCATATGCGTGTATGTGTGTGTGTTTACACAGCCTTGATAGGCCCCTGTGGCCACTTGGGATGGAAGAGAATGAGGGACAGCACTGTCTTTTTTCTCTGAGACAACTGATTCTCAGAGGAAGCACTTCTCACTACTCTAAGGCCCTAGCTGAGATTACAATTAGTAGCTCCTCCCCACTCAACCCAGGTTTCTTTCTCTCATGCTCCAAATCGCTGGCAGCCTGTGCACTTCATTTTTGTTTGGCCTGAGGGGCTATTTCCTCAGCTGAGGTGCCAAGCGCCCCTCTGCCGTGGCAGAGCTCATTAAACGCACGGCCTGTCCTGGGTAGGTGCTTATGAAGGCCTGAGTGCTTAGGGCTTCCAGAGTGGCCTGGGTCCAGCCAAGTCTGGCAGTATGGATGAGGATAGCTGAAGTCTGCCAGCCTTGGTTACACTTATTCACACTGCACTTTACAGTCAAACTCCAGTGAGATTGGGTCACATATTTTCAGAGAGTTTACAAAAAAACCCAAAGTAATTGCTTACAAAGTAATTGCACGTGGTAAAATGAAATCCATGTGGGTTTCAGATTAAAACAGGCCTACATAGATCTGTGATGTGGCTCTGATAATCACTGGTTGTGAGATCTTGGGTAAAATTTCTGACCTATCATCATGGGGCTAGGTGTTTTGTCTTTGCTTTTTGGGGTACTGTGGGCTTATCCACATCAAAGAACTTTCTCCACCGAACTACGATCATCCATGTACTTATTTGTATCTTCACTAGACTATGAGTTCTTTGAGAATATGAATGATGTTTGTTCACCAGTGTAATCTCAGTGCCTACCAAGGTATTTTTTATTGTAGGTGATCGATAAAATATTTAGTAGGTGAGATACTTAAGCTAATAGATGGATGGATGGATGGATGAATTTGCCTAAAGTAAATAATCCATACTCTATCAAATGAAAGAAATGCTATCTATTTCATGAGAAGTTTTGGAGATTAAATGAAATGAGAACCTATAAACCTTTGTCACGGTCCCTGGTACATAAGAGTTGCTAAACAAAAACCGGCTCCTGTCCAATATCTATCCATATTCTCCACATGGAAGCAGTTAGTTTGAGTAGATCTCACTAGGTACTGATTATTCATTTGTGTGCTTACAGCATACCAGTTCTCTACATGTGTTTAAATGCTTCAAATCTGGTCACTTCACCCTTCCATTAAAATCCATCAAGAGTGCCCAGATTCATTATCAGAATGAATTCTCCATCAACCAATTATCAAAATGCTCAATGCAGCCCACAAATTCCTGCCTGAGTTGCTTCTTACCTCCTTTGTCACGCTGACCTTGTTTTACATATTGGGCTTAGCACACTTTTGGGTTACTTTCTTCTCAGGACCTTCACATGTCTTGCTCCTCCTACCTGCAAGGAATCCCGCCCACAGACTAAGTCAGAACTTCTTATACATGCTCATAACTTCATGGATTTTTTTCTTCATTAAATTCAGTTTATGATATTTGTGAGATCACATGATTAGTGCCAGTCTCTAAAGCAGATTCTGTTGCTTTGCTATATCCTCACCATGTAGCATATTATCTGACACCTAAATGGGAGTCAGTGAATCTTATTGGTGAATGAAAGCCCTAATCTTTCCCCCAAATCCTGCTATCATTCCCTCCACAACTCCGCACATAATACACAGCAAAAGTGTGTACAAAATCCTTTCTCTTCTACATTTAGGGATTAGCTATTACATTTTTGCCCCTCAGCCTAGAATGTTCCCTGGCAAGCTAAAGCAGACACATGTTCTGATGGAAGCTCGGTATTCATAAGTCCTGGGGAACTTTTGCTATGCTTTCTTATTCATATCCGCTCTCAGTCAGTGCACTGGCTTTGTGCTTCAACCTTCCTGTCTGTGCCCATTTGCCTGCTTCCTTTCTCTAGGTCATGGCAACTCCATCCTAGATTCTTTGGAAGTGGAACTAGGCAGCAGAAGTATGAATTATAGAGATATGAAAGATGGCTTAGCTGCATTCAAAACATCACCACGTTTGCTGCCTTTTAGGTGTTGCTGGTCAACAGATGATGGCCTAGAAAAGGAGTAAGACAAGGCCGGCCCCCTGAGTCCAGCTGTGAGCTGAGTCTAAACATAAAATTCCCAGGGGATCAATCAAGGCAAGGATCAGAGCATGCATCCACTGAAGGAAGAAGTCACTAAAGGTGACTGAGGAAGAGGTGCATATGCAGCCTGGAAGAAAAGATGTGCGCATATCTAACAGCGGCCCTTGGAACAAAAGCTCTTTTTTAGAATTTATTTTGGAACAAGTCACACTGAGAAAGGAATCTTGTCCTGTGGGAACTCCCTGACCATATATATATATATATATATATATATATATATATATTCCTTTTCACTTATAAAGACTGGAGCCTGTGTACTTGGAAAGAAAGAATTATTTACAGCATGTCACTTTGAATCAAATAATAAAAATGCCCCTGGGTTCAAAAGCATAGTCCTACATTGTGAAGAAGAAAAACTGTGTTTAGAGAAAGGCAATTGGAACCACTGTTGTATCCACAACTTGGAATCTGGCTGAGTGGCACTGCCTAATCTCACTTCCCTTCTGTGGCTGTTTTTTGACATTTAATGTGAAGAGTTGTGTGTCATGAGGTTTAAATATGACAATGTATATACAATACCTAGGGAGACCCTCAGGAAAGGTCAGTTCTGCATAGTAGGAATTATGGAGACACCATAATTTCCAAATTCTCTTCTCGCATTACTCAGACTTGGTGAGTTCTTTAGGAAACTTTGAGGTGATGGAGCCTGCCAAGTTGGGTGAGAACCATCATGAACAACTTTCTCATGGGTTTTGTTGGAGTTCCTACCATTGGCTGAAGCAAAAACTTGCATTAGAAAGTCAGTCTTTTAATCCTTGTTGCCTGAATTAGACCCAAAGTGAAGTTTAGTTCCAAATTAAAATTAAACATCATTTTCACTGAGAAAATTATAAAGGAAGTCATTTAAGGTACACGTTTACATCTAGAGAGATCTTTTTTCAAATTATTCACTTGGATATCTAATCCATTATTGCAACATGATATCTATTCATTTGAATTGCCTCTACAAGTTAACATTTCATCTCCATTCCTGCATTCATTCCCCAATCCAGGCTTCATCCATCCCATTTGTGGGTATTTTTGAGCACCTAACCATGTGCTGTAGGTCTTCAATACTTCTGGCTGAATTCCTGCAACAATCTCTAAGCCAGCCTCTAATGCCAATTCCTCTTTCATGAGCCTTAAGAATTATCTTCATAAATCCCGTTCTCATTGTCACTTATCTGTTCCCATTTGCCTATCAATAAATCTTACTTTTGGCCTCTAGGTAAGTCCAAACTTCACTGTCTGATGTGAAGGCCTTCCAAATCTAACTTCACTCCATCTGTCCAGATACCTCCCAAGGTTCACTGCTCAGCCAAGTCAAAATTATATTTCTCATCTCCAAATAAATTGTGCTGAGCCCAGTTTTGTGCTTTTGCTAATGTTCTTACCTTTCTTAAAATGTATTCTCTTGCTATTTGCCTGTTGAAATGTGTATTAATATCTTATCCCCTACTCTCACGAACTTATTATCCCTTTTTTCTAATATCCCCTCCTATTTTTCAAGATCAATTTAAATCTAGCTGCATCCAGAAGGCTTTAGCTAATCTCTCCATTTCATTTGACCTTTCTTCTGTAAACTCCAAATATGCTTATAATTAGTCAAAAGAAGACTACTACTTCGTTATTCTAAAATGATTCCTATCGTACTTGTTTTGATTGTTTTATTGCTGTTGCAGTGGTTTATCTTCTGTAATTTCAAAATAAAAATGACTGCTGAGTTTGGCCCTTATCTGCTAAGTTCATAGTCATTGACTGGTTGGACCTCATGAGTTTAGGGGAAAGTTTCAAAAATTGACTGGTGAAATGGGAGCTACCTTCTCTTCCTATGCCTCTGCCCATCTGCTCACTTCTTTCCTAGTCCTGCCTAGAACATCCATTGCAACAATTTTTACTAGTGGGCAGGTTACTGTGTCAACAATTCAGTGCTCAACCATGAAACTCTCTTTTGCCCTTTCTTTGTCCTGTGGTCAGTCATACGCTTAGCATCACAGATGTCTAATTCAGGGGTTGTCTTCTGAGTAGATCCAGCCATGTCTCTTTCTATTCAACTCCCTTCTACCTACAACTGGATGAGTAGTTGGGCTGGCACATGCTGTGAAGATCTTGGGTTCCATGGCCAAGGAACAGGAAGAGCAACTTAGGTCTTCTAACAGGAATAATAGAATTCTTAATTAATGCAGAGAAGGTGACCTGAAGCACCTTCCCAATGTCTAATTTTAACCTGTATCCACACCCTTCACTATCTGCTAGATTTATCTCTTGTATAGACATCACAAAAATTAAAGTCAGAACAGCACATAGAGATTGTCCTCTTAAGCTCTTTTATTTCATACATCTTAAAATGATGACTCAGAGAAAATGTTATTTTTTCAAAGGTGTCAGAGCAAATTGGAGACAGAATCTGAACACAGTTCTTCTCTCATCTCTTTATCCCACTCACCTTCAAAGATGCCATGTTCTAGTGCACACAATGAGGATATTAACTTCTTTGGACTTTCACAATTGTATCTCACCAGACAGACTCTAATGAAAAAAATTAATAAATATCACTGTAATTCAAAGGTATACATGTGAATTGTGGGAAGAAAATTCTCATGTTTTAGGGAAGGGGATTGACACTCAGTGGTGTGACAGTAAGTACACTCTGAGCCAGTGGAAATCCTCTTCCATCCATGAAGCCTGGACATGGATACCAGGCCCTTGAAGTGCTCAAGAATGGGTTAAAATTGGGAACATGCACAGCATGACTGGAGGTCATAAAATGTTGTCCTAAAATAATTAGAGAAGAAATTTTAAGTTCACATTTGACATTAGCTTCTCCAATTTTAGTAACACAAGATCATAAAACATATAAAGTCCAAAATGAAATGTGGAATTTAAAAAGGAAAAAAATGACACAAAACCAAATAGCCAAAAGCCACTAGCAGTTGTTACTTTCACCTGGACTCACAGATGATTTAATTCCTCTTAAAGCCCAGCTCAAATGTTGCTGCTTCTAAAATACTTTTCTCAATCCTTGCTGCCAAAATACATTTTTTCTTCAAAATCTTATCATAGAACTTTATATATTTCACTGCTGGCTTCTGTGCCTTGTGGTTTAGCTATTCATGCATTTGTCTGTCTTTCCTACTAGATTGAGAGACTCTTTGGGACAAGAAATTCCTTAATATGTATTTATATCTTCTGTGGCTAGGATGGCAAATAAGCAATGTGCTGCCTGCCTTTCCCTCATTCTTTGCTCCAGGCAGACATTGATAATCAATCACAGCATTCCTTACCAAAATGTTTGGAAAATGACTCAGAATCCTTCATAACAAACCCCCATAGGCTGCCTCTATTGATTATTCAGCTTTCCTACAAAAAGAACTTATTGGCTGTATGTATTTACCTCAAGTAGCACAGTGGTTTGCACAGTATTAGTGTACAGTTAATATTGGTTGATTTGAATTAACACCTGACAGTTATACCTAAAACAGGGCTTAGGAGGTTGCAGTGTGTGTGTGGTTAAAAAAAAAGTGTCAGCCGGGCTCGGTGGCTCAGCCTGTAATCCCGCGCTTTGGGAGGCCTAGCTGAGTGAATTGCCTGAGCCCGCGGGTTCGAGACCCACCTGGGCAACTTGGCAAGACCTCATCTCTACAATAAATCAAAAAAAAAAAAAAAAAATTAGCCGGGCATGGTATTGCACACCTGTAGTTCCGGCTACTTGGAAGGCTGAGGCTGAGGGATTGCCGGAGCCCAGCAGGTCGAGGCTGCGGTGGCCGGGAGCGGCCACTACACACCAGTCTGGGCGACTGAGACTCCAGCTCAAAAAAAAGAAAAAAGGGACATAGGACGGGGAAGGGCCGCAATCATTAGGACCTGGGGCACAGAGTGAAGGGAGAAGAGTGATCTAGGACACAGTTTCCTGATGATATAAGAACCTTAGGCCTTAGGATCCTTGCAGTGGACTGAGTATGGCAGAACTGGGTCTCAAGTAGGGACTCACCATGGGGTCAATCAGATTAACCTGTTCTGGCTGGGCCACAGCTTTCCTTATGGTGGCAAAGACAAGAGAAATTCTAGAAGCATTTAATGTAGGCCTGCAAATGTAACTTGAATGCTCTGTCTCTTGCACAGATGGAGTGAATGAATAAGCTGCCGTAGTTCTCTGGACTTTTTCTCCAAGGCTCACATTTTTATTATATTGCCTTTTCATCTCTAAACCAAATACTTCATCTTTTTCTTGTTTTGAATTATCTAGTCCCTTCAATTTTTTTTCCACTGGTGGTTTGCTCAGCTAATTAAAAGTATTCCTACTGGGCAGAAACTTGGCTTCACGGAAAATCAGGTATCACTGGCCTTTTATGAAGGGATTGCCTTGGAGTCAGATTTACTATACACGTGGCATTTTTATGCAAAGAATGGCTAAGCACCACATCCCTTGGTGGCTCTAGGTGGGCTCAGTTTAGTCTGACCTAGAGGCATTGGTAGCTCCAATGCCAGATTTCTTCAATACAGTGAAGGTACCATTAGATAAGGCAGTCAAGTCAGGATGTCAGTCCACAGGTGTGAACAGAAGGAAGACAGATTCTGATGCAAGGGGAAATCAGAGTACCTAGTGATCATCTCTGGAACCTTGAGACTGGCTAGGATTATCTTTAATCTGATTGAATTTCAAAAGCATTCTTGAATCTGCAGTTTGGTCTATTTCACCAATTTTGGAAAATTCTTGGCTGTTATCTCTTAATATTTCTTTTGGCCAGAAACAGTGTCTGTAATCTCAGCACTTTGGGAAGACAAAGCAGGAGGATCGCTTTAAGCCAGGAGTTTAAGATCAGCCTGGGCAACAAAGTAGACTCTCGTCACATATGTATACATATGTACATATATATATACACATATATATATGTATATATATACATATATATGTTCTATTCTCTCTCATTCTGGGACTCCAATTATATTATTTGCTATTATCCCACATGTGTCTTTTTCATTATTTTTTTCTCTGAATGTTTCAGGCTGGATAATTTCTATTGATTGATTTGTCTTTGAATTCACTGTTTCTTTATTCAACTGTGTCAAGTCTGCCGTTAGGCCTAGCCAATTAATTCTTAATTTTAGATATTGCACCTTTCTGTTTTACAGTGTATATTTGAACCTGTTTCAGAGATTCTTTCTCCATTAAATTTCTTTACCCTTTTAATTTTTTCCCATATTTTTAACAGTTATTTTGGAAGTTATTATCTGCTGATTTCAATATCTGGATTATGTGTGGGTCTGCTTTTTTTGACTATTTTTCCCACTTGTTTATGGGAAGCAGTTTCCTGTTCTTTTAAATAGTTTAAAATTTTATTGTATGCCAGATATTGTGGTTTAAACAACTGTAGAGACCAGAGTAAATATTATTTTACCCCAGAGAGACAAACTCTTTACTAAGTCAGAAAACTAAAGCTAGGGAATAATGACTTTAGTTAGATTCAATCATAAATTGAATCAGTCACATCTGGGTTGCAGCTTTATTTACTATTAGTTCATCTCTTGTTTCAAATATGTAAGGTCAAGATATGTTCTGTGGTTATTATTATTCCCTCTCTCTGGCAGGAATTTGAGCTCTGTGGACCACGAAATAAAGAGAGATTGTTCTCTTTCCATCCCAGCTCTCAACCTTCCAAAATTTGACGACACACACAACCAAAGTACTGGAGTATACGGGAAAATTGGTGAGGGAAGAATTTGTTCTGTATTGTTGGAGCTGAGGTCACAAATTTCAAACCATTGTGCCAGACCATATGACAATGAAAAGGTTTGCTGGCTTATCCTTGCTCCTTACAAGACTGTCTGCCTAAGGAAGCTATAATCTTCTACTCTCTCATGAGTAGACATGGTGGATACTTCCAGGGAAGAAAGCAGATACTAGTCTCTGCTCATGTAGAAAGCCATCAATTCTCTCTCTGAAATTTAGTTCTTTTAAACTTCTTTATGTTTATTACTACCTAATGTCTTTAAAATAGCTATATGATATTTTCTGTTAGTTTTAGCTGTGGGAACAGTGGTCTGTCTTGAACTTGTACATCCAGAGCAGCAAGTAGAATTATCTCTGGTTATTACTATGACCATATTCTAAGATGCCTTTATGGAGGGGCTAGGACTACTTATATTTGTTTTCTCTTGTGAGGGTTGGCTGCAGTAGATATTTTTGGTAAATCCTGAGAAAATAGCGTATTGTCAGCGTATCATCAAAATCTCAATGGTTTACAACAAACATTAATTTTTTTGCTCATGAACCTTTGAGTTGGCTGTGATTCAGCTAGGATAGTTTGGGGTTAGCTTTATGCCAGGGGTTAGGTTCAGGTATGATCCACAGACCCCATACATCTCTTTGGCTATCTAAGATATGCTATTCTTATGGTGGCTCTAGGAAATTAATAAGATCATAAGATATGCTATGAAATAAATGTTTGTGTTCTTCCAAAATTTGTATATTAAAACCCTAATCTCCAAGGTGATGGTATATAAAGATAGAGCCTTTGAGAAGTAATTATATAATGAGGTAGAGCCCTCATGCTGGGATTAGTGCCCTTATAAAAATAGGCATGAGAGAACTTGCTTCCTCTATGTTCTTTCTCTGCCTTGTGAGCATGCAACAAGAATACAGTCATCTGAAAACCAGGAAGAGTGCCTTATGAGACATTAAATCTTCCAGCACCTTCATCTTGAACTTTCTAGCCTCCAGAACTGTGAAAAGTAAATGTTTGTGATTTAAGCCACTTAGTCTACAGTATTTTGCTATATCCACCTAAACTGACTAAGACAGAAATAATACATAAGCAAGTTTAAAGCCTCTCCATTGGTCAAGCCAATTTATCATGACAACATCAACATCAATGAGGCAGGGAAATAGTCTCCACCAAAAGAGAGAGGTACTGCAAAAGCAAAGGATGCAATCCCATTACAGAAAAACAAGGAATTTGAGAGCACAGATCTATCTACCATGTCAGGTAGGAAGATCAAGGCACAGCTGCATTAGCAAGATCCGGAGGAATTTACTTTGTCTCATGCAAATAAAAGAATCCCTTACATTTTCTGCATTAACCTTTTTATACTGAGCACGCATATGGCAAGTATCACGCAAGAGGAAGGAGAAGAATAGATTTGAGACAGCTAAAGCCAAGATGCTGACCGTTCTCCAGCTGGAAATGTTCCTCTCACCTGTTCTTTCCAATTCAGATGCTAATAGAAAAGCGAATCTATTAAAGAAAAGGAAAGCCAGGTGCCTCATGAAACAAACAGTGCAACCACAGTAGCCCAGGCAGTTTACAGAATTGTCATTTGTAGCATATATCTCTATCTGTGCCATAGAATCTGCCCTAATACAGTCGTTCTCAAACTTTAGCAAATAACATAATTATATGAAAAGTCCATTAAGCAGATTCCTGGGGTTCAAACCCAAGAATTCTTAATTTAGTTAGTCTGGGGTGGGATTCTATAATTTGCATTTCAAACAAGTTTCCAGGTGATGCTGATGCTGTTGGTCTGGGGACTTCAAACTGAAGACCATTGCCATGGCTCATAAATCCTGCAAAGCACAAGCAGTTCGTGAACTCTCCTGAGGACAGTGAGAAGATTTCATCCTTGAGTTGCCATGATGTTCTGCCAGTCCTTCTGTTGGGCTGAGAATATTCATAAGGTAAAACTGTATAAAACTGCACACTGGCATGTCAGGGAAAGCCTGTGATGGGATTGCTGGGTTCTAATCCATTTCTGCTATTGTCATGTTTTGTAACTTTCGGCAAGCTTTTTTCATCTCCTAGTCTCAGGTTCTTCATATGCTAAAGAAAATCCAAACACTGGATAACTGGTTTAATTAATTGGCTTTTAAGGAATCTAAAAACATTGAGGTAATAGAAGCAGAGAGTAGAATGATGAGGTGGGGAGAATGAAGAGATGTTGGTCAAAGGGTTAAAAAAATATGAATACGTTATGAGCATCTAATATACAGCATAGTGACTATAGTTAATAATACTGTATTGTTTACTTGAAATTTGATAAGAGAGAAGGTTTTGAGTGTCCTTACCACACATACACAAAACAAAAATGGTAAGCATGAGTAATGGTGGATGTGTTAATTAATTCAATTGTGGTTATTATTACACAATGTATATGTATATCAAGTCATCATATTGTATACTTTGAATATATACAATTTTTATTTGTCAAGTAATAAAAAATCTTGTATTTATAAATGATTTAATTTTATGGTATTATTATTTTTGGTAGCTCTGTGACCTTGGGCGATTTACTTAAATTCTACAAGCTTTAGTTTTTTTGTTTTCTTTGCTTGTTTTTTTACTTTTGAAAAACATAGTTTTAGTTTTTTAAAAGTATGTACTTATTTACTTCTTTGCATAAAGAATTTATTTTAGTTTTAAAACAAAGATTCACTGTTTTACAGAAACAAACAAGAAAAAGAAATGTTTACTTACACAATGAAATACACTTTAAATGAAAAAAAATTAAAAACACTGTAACTCAAGGCAGATATTTTATCAGAATCCTGTCTGATATTCCAACTTCTGCTGTAACAAAGAGAGCAAACTTTTGTATAATAAAAAATGGCCTTTTATTTTAGTAAATGTATTTTTTCTTTTATGCTTTCTTTTTTTCCCTTTTTTACATTTTATTTTAAAGATGTGGAGTACAATTTAGGATTAGGTATACAAGTGGATATCATACAGGTAAAAGTTTGGGCCTCCCTTTGGTCCTCACTTTGCCTGGTTTGAGATCGGGTATCCTTATTGATGTTGTGTCCCTATCTCCACCCTGGCTGTACCCTGCTACTGCCAACCCCTTTCTTACAGTATTATGGTGAATGTTAAGGGTCCATTTATGAGTGAGAACATATGGTACTCTGCTATTTGTTTTTGTAATATATCACTGAGTATTATTGACTCTAAATCCATCCAAGTTGCTGTAAAGTCCATATGTTTGTCCTTTATGGCTGCATAATATTCCATCATGTATATGTACCACGTTTTTAAAAACCCAGTCCAGTTTTGATGGGCAGCATGGTTGGTTTCATGTTTTTGCTACTGTGAATAATACTGCAATAAAGATGCATGTGCGGGTATTTCTTTCGCAGAATGATTTGACTTCCTCTGGGTATATTCCCAGTAGGAGGATTGCTAGGTCATATGAAAGGTCAATTTCTAGTTCTTTTAGAAATTGCCACATTGTTTTCCATAAAGGTTGAACTAATTTGCATTCTCATCCATAGTGTAGAAGTGTTCCCTTTTCTCCACATCCTTGCCAGCATCTGTTGATGTTCATTTTATTAATGATCAAGCCTTAGTTTTTAATCTGTAAAAGAGATAACAATTGAATCTGCTTTAAATGACTGTTATGAGGATTCAGTGAGCTAATATATGCACAAACTTAGAACAGTGTTTGATACTAGTAAATGCTTAGTAGTGTTGTGTGTTGTTTTTGTTATTATTAATCATGTAGAATTTAACATAATGCTATTGAATTTGAGAAGAAGAGGTATCGCTTTCTAAGGAAAGATAAAACAAAATTTAAAGAAGAAGAAATTCTAGAACTGTATTGTAAAGTTCAAATGAGATTTGGGCTTGTGGCCATTTTAGGTGGAGAAGAGAGGGAAAGGTGTGCAGAGGCAGTCATGTGAATGTGAACATAAAGCGGGGAAAATACAGGCTGTCTAGTGATCAGAGAGAAGCTAAATGTGTGAAGCAATACTGTGGAAAATAATTGAAATCTGTAACTAAAGAAAGATAAGGAAGACCTGGGTTTATAAGGTCAATGACTTCAGATTTTATTTGGGAGACAATGAGGAATAAATAATAAGTTCAAAGCACAAATAGATAGCTGGTTTTGGAATTAAGAGCTGGTGGCATTGCTTTAGATATTTATGATTTCAGAAGGTCCTTTTGACATTGAGTTTGTTTTCCTCCTTGGTGAAAAATGGAGATTATAAATGGGGGAAAATCCTCCCAAAAGGAATTTATTTATAATATATATTTTACATATTATATATTTATAAAAATAAATGTAAACTCAGTTTAAACTTTAGTCACCTTCAAATTACTCTCTGTTTGATTCAATTTTACACCCACAGAGATGCTTTTTCCACTGCTCTACACAGTTTTTGAACTTGTCAATATTGATGCCTTTTAGTACTTCTGCTGTTTTTTTGTTTCACCTCTTTTGTATTGTCAAGATGAGGTATCCCTTGGAGAACTTTTTCATTTGGAAAAACAATTTTTAAAAAGTCACTCAGGGTGAGATCCGGTGAAGAGGGATGATGAGGCATAATGTTCATGTCATTTTTTGGCTGAAAATTGCTAAACTCTCAGCACAGTGTGTGCAGGTGCTTTGTCATAGTAGAAGAACCAATCACCTGTTGCCACAACTCAGTTTCTTCTGCAAATTGTGATGCAACCTTCTCAAAACTTTCAGATAAAAACTTTGACAGTTTGATCCAGAGGAACAAATTCTTAGTGTACTACAAGGGCCCTTCCTCCAAAAGATAATTCCAGCTTTTTTCGGATTCCCCCTCGTATATACATCATAGTGCTATTATGAGGATTAAAGGAGAATAAACACATGAGCACATTTCTAGTGGTTTTCTGCAGATAGTAGACATGAGTTAATTTTTCAGTTATTTTGAAATAATTTTACAGAAAAGTTACAATGATAGTATATAGTTTCTGTATACCTGCCACCCAACTTCTTCTAATGTTAGCAATTTATATACTCATGATCTATTTTACAAAACTAAGAAACTAACATAAGTACAATATTATTAGCTAAACCAAAGACTTTATTTGTATTTCAACAGTTTTTCCACTAATGTCCTTTTTCTATTCCAGAATCAAATATCCTGTTATACTAGGTCATCATGCCTCCTTAATCTCCTGAATCTGTGATAGTTTCTTGGTCTTTTTTTGCCTTTCATGACCGTGACATATTTGAAGAGATTTGTTCAGGTATTTTGAAAATTTCCCTCAATTTGGGTTTGTCTGATATGTATGATTATATTGGAGTTAAGTATTTTGAAAAGGAATATCAAAGAGGTGATCAGATAATATTAGATGTATATGCAGGACTGGCTACATAATTTGCAGGGACTGGTGGAAAATAAAAAATGTAAATCTACTTGTTCAAAAAACAGAAAAATGTATTAAAGATACTAAAATATAAAGCATTTATCTCTTGACTTGTCATGATGCTTCTTATTTGCTATTTAATATCATTATAAATTTTAAAATAACATTTTAAATGATATAAATTTTATCATTTGCCATTTAATTGTGCAATGACAGTTTTAAGCACAAATGTAAGACATTTAACTCATGCAGAATTGCCAAAGTTACACAATTTGTATTTTGAAACTTGAACATGCATGTGTTTTGTTTTTACCTAAACAGCAGAGAGGCTGCACAAAACTAACTCAACAGTTATTTCACTTCTTGATATGTACACCTTTTACCAACATGCTCTATTTTTGGCTAATTGATGAACAAGAAAGAACTGAAAAGAAAAGGAACATTAGTTGCCCTATATTTTACTTCCCCCCCCGTTATTACTTTTAGCATAAGTAGTTAGTTGAAGCAGGGAAGTAACAGAGCAAGAAAGGGTATGATAGGATTTCATAGTGATTTATGTTTCACAGAACATCACTGCCTTTCTTCTCTGTTCAAAGCAAGTTCTCATTCGAAAGTGTGACTTCTAAAGGCTGTCAGTGTCCCTGCTTATTCAGTCATAGATGTAAGTAAATGTCTTTACATTTACTTTGTGCTTGCTTTGGGCTGAACTTCCATGCACCATGAACTCCCTGGGATCCTGTGCTCGTGGGGGCATCCCTGCAATTTGTAAATCAGGTGACAAAGAATAGTAGACATACATATTGCACATATCTCCTCTGCTCACAGACAAGTTCCATTTTCCCCGAGCACTTCACTCACAAAACACAAGCCCAAAGATAAAAGTATTAATAATTTCAAGACTCTGAAAACAGAGCATTCATAATAAGTGTGGATTCCTACCAAGCATGAAGCTGTGTGGCTGCACACTTTACACACCTATGAAGCCAGAACAGAGTAGGTGATATCAACATTACCGTTGCTGTTTACTTAATTGTTTGGTCCAGGTGGTGTCTGCCAAGTTTCTCCATTGTAAAGTTACTAGTTTTATCTTTCAAAACTCTGTTTGTTAGGAGGAAATCACTAAATCCAGACCATACTCAGGGGGAGTGAAATGAAGCATTTTCTCCTAGTGGGAGGAATCACAAAAAATTTGTGGAAATATGTTAAAACCACCACAGTCATTAATATGGATTTTGAGGTTGCTAATGCTCTTTAATCTCATGATTCAAGGGCAAGTTTTGGTGTCTCATGATCCACATCTCGCCTCCACTTCTGTGACACGATGTTTGGCAAAAATGGCGCAAAAACTAAGAAATTAACATGAGTGCAATAAGAGCAAGAGAGGAAGATAAATCTCCCTGAACAATGAATTCCAGCCTCCCATCAATAAGAAAATCTCAGTCTTGGGACTGACCCAGACAGTAGGTGAAATGACCTTCTATCCAGGAACTGCACTGACCTACTTTCCTTGGAAAATCTTTCCTTTGTGGGCTATGGGCAGCACGTGGTGAAGGGAGTTCTATACATAGAATCCTCTCCAAGTGGATGGCTGGGAGTAAGTAATTATCTGCCCATGATGCAGGGAGCTCCAAGCCCCCTCATCACCCATGGCGTGCACAGCATCTCTGCTTGCCTGCGATTCCCCTTCGTTTGGCAGATGCTGTCGACAGAAGACGCTGAGTGCAGGCGAATTATTTCCACTACTTCCTGCTAATTTCAGTACTGCATTCATCCAAGGCTCTTAAAACTCTTAATCAACAGGAATATGCTACCCTGAGACTGGGTCACAGAGGGACAGCTTAGAGATCTGGGTAGATTGGTGACAGCTGCTGCCCTCTCTCTGAAGAGAATTAGTGTAGATATCATCATGCTTGGTGACAGGAGGAGGGATGAGACAGTCTTTTAAGGTCTCTTCCAATCTGGGAAGTCTATGAATATCACTACCAGCTGAGAGTGATTCTCCATGCTTTATTCATCATGAAAATGACGCAAATTCAGAAATGCAGCTCTCTCAAGGGTAGGTGGCCACTAAACCAGGCATTGAGACACTTAGCATTCTGAAAACACTTGCTAAGCAGTGTCCTTGGACTTTGAAGAAGGTCATTTAAGGTATAGATAGAAGAAACATAGTACACCTAGAAATATGCAGAAATTGACTGAAGGATTTTAATTTCAATAGCAGTGAACCATGGTTGCTTAGAAAAGCTATTGTATTTCTAGATTGTATTAATGGAAGTAATTGTCTTGGATAAGGAAGGAGATATTTTCTTGTGCTGATCAGAACTTCCATAGACCATACCGTTTCATTCTTGTTATACTTGGGAGTTTGGGAGAAAAGCAAAGGTTTACAAAGAAATGTTACCCAAAGGGTGAAGACTGTTAGAATCATACAAATGACAGATATATGGTATATAATTTGCATACCATAAAATTTACCTATTTAAAGTGCACAATTCAATGTTTCTTAATCTATACTGTTCATAGAGCTATGAAATCATCACCACAATTGATTTTAGAATATTTTTATTGCTCTCCCCTGAAAGCACCATATCCATTCTGAGTTACTCCCTTTCCCATTCTCAGGCCCCATGTCCTTTTCACCATTCCCTAGGCCTGAAAAACCAATAATTTACTTTCTGTCTCTACAGATGTTGTATAAATGGAATCATGCAATCTGTGGGCTTTCATGACTAGATCTTTCACTTGGCATAATGGCTTCCAGATTCATCCACGTTGCAACATATTCAGCATGGATCAGCACTTCATTTGTTTTTATTACCAAATAATATTCCATTGTATGGGTAGGCAACATAATCCATTCATTAGTTGATGGACATATGGATTGTTTTTACTTCCTAGTCTCCAAAATTATGAACAATAAATTTCTGTTGTTGCAAATCAAAGAAGAGAAAAAAGAAGACGAGGAGAAGAAAGAGGAGGAGGAGGAAGAGGAGAAGGAAGAGAAGGAACAGCCTCAATGAACATTCATGTACAAGTCTTTGTGTGGATACATACTTTTATTTATCTTATCATTGGATTTGCTGGATCATATTAGGTACATATTTATCTTTATCAGAATCTGGCATAATTTTTCCCCACAGTAGTTGTACCATTTTATGCCTCCCCCAAGATCGTAATAGAGTTCTGATTTTTCCATATCCTTGTTAACAACTAATGTTATCATATTTTAAATTTTGGCCATTTTATTTGATGTGTAATTCTATTTCATTGTGGTTTAATTTGCATTTCAAGTATTAAAAAATTATACCACACACTTCATTGTTTGCTCATTGGTTATTTGTATATTTCTTTTGTAAAAAGTATACACATATTTTGTCTTATTTTTATTGAATTATTTGCCTTTTTATGTTTGAGTTATAGAAATTATTTATATACCCTGGGAAAAGAACACTTTATTGAATATTTATTAATATTTTCTCATGGTGTATGAATTGTCTTTTTTCTCAATGATATCCTTTGATGAGAAGATATTTTTGAATTTTTAAGGGGTCTTATTATCATATTTTTTCTTTCATGGTCATGATTTCTATGACCTATTTAAGAAATCTGTGTTTATTTCCAACCATGAAGACAGTCTTTTATACTTACTTCTAAAACATAAAAGTTGTATAATTTTGGCTTTTCTATTTAGGCCTATGGTTCATCTCAAATAAGTTTTGGATACAGATTGAGATTTTATTATTATTATTATTTTTTTAACATTGAAGTGCTTTGGTAACTTTGTTAAAAAACAAACAAATGATCCTTTAAGTTTGGGGCTATTTCTGGCCTCTCTATTGTATTGATCTATTTGTTAATTTCAGTGCAAGTGTCACAAGGTCTTGATAATTTTGATCTTCTAAATGCTTTCCCAGCAATATTTTATAGTTTTCAGGGTAGCAGCCTTGCACATATATTGATAATTCTTTTCTTAAGTATTTTACATGTTGATGCTACTTTAAGGAGAATTGTTTTGAATTTAATTTTTAAAAAATTTTGCATACTTATGTGTATAAAAATATATTTGAATTTTTAAATAAAGTATGAATGTGTACAAAAACTGAGAAAATCATAAATGTATATTTCCATGAATTTGCACAACATGTAAACTCTTTGTTAATATACTTTATTTCTTAGAGCAGCCTTTGGTTCATATCAAAATTGATCAGAAGGTACTTGGTGAGACCTTGTCTCTACAATAAATAAAAAAATAGGCTGGGCATGATGGCATGCATCTGTAGTTACAGCTACTTGGAAGGCTGAGGTGGAAGGATCAACTGAGCCCAGCAGGTCTAGGCTGTGGTGGCCGTGAGCATGCCACTGCACTCCAGTCTGGGCAACAAGAGTGAGACTCCAACTCAAAAAAAAAAAAGAAGTTACAAGAGACCTTCCAGATATCGCTGGCCTCACACATGCATAGTCTTTTTCATTACCTATATTCTCAACCAGAGCGGTACATGTGTGAATATGAACCTATTTTGGCAAATCATTATCATTCGGAATTCATAGTTTATATTAGGGATCATTCTTAATGTACATTTTATGGGTTTGGGCAAATGTATAACAGCATGTATTTACCATCATAGTATCATACAGAATATTTTTACTGCTCGAAAAAAACCCTTTATATTCCATCTATTTATCCCTTCCATTCCCAGATCCTGGCAACTACTGATCTTTATACTACCACCATAGTTTTGTCTTTTTCAGATTGTCAGTTGAAATAATAAAGTATGTAGCCTTTTCAAATTGTCCTTGTTCTCTTAGAAATGTGAATTAATATTTAATGTCTTTTTATGGTTTAATAACTCATTTTTTCTCACTGCATAATATTCCATTGTCTGGATAGACGATTTATCTATTAACCTGCCAAGGACATCTTAGTCGAAGTTTTGACCATTATGAATAGATCTGCTATAAACATTCATGTACAGGTTTTTCTGTGGAAATAAGTTATCAACTTCCTTGGGTAAATAACAAGGAACATGACTGATGGATCATATGGTAGAACTATGTATAGTTTTGTAAAAAACCAAAGTGATTGTACCATTTTGCATTCTCATCAAAAATGAATGAGCATTTCCATTGCTCCATATGCTTGACAGCATTTGGTGTTTATTAGTGTCCTGGAATTTGGCCGTTCTAATAGGCATGTGGCGGTTACAATTGATTCTCCCCCCACCCCCCACTCAGGTGCATTTTTTTAAAAACTTTTTTTTTTAGATTCAGAGGATACACATGTGTATTCATTACATGGATATACTGTGTAGTGATAGGGATTTGGTCTTAGGTGGCCCATTCCCCAGATACTGAACATTGTACCCTGTAGGTAGTTTCTGAATCCTAGCCCCCACCTCTACTTATTAGTGTCCCCAGTGTCTGTTGTTTCCTTTTTTGTGACCACATGTGAGTACAAACATGCGATGTTTGCTTTTCTGTTTCTGTGTCAGTTTACTTAGGATGATGATCTCCTGCTACATCCATGTTGCAGCAAAGAACATGGTTTCATTCTTTTTTTTCAATGGTTGTGTAGTATTCTATGGGTATATACCACATTACCATTATTCACTGATCAGTTGTTGGGCATTTAGGTTGATTCAACATCTTTGCAATTGTGAATTGTGCTGCAGTGAACATGCAGCTACACTTGTCTTTGTAGTATAATGACCTCTGTTCCTTAGGATAGATACCTAGTAGTGGGATTGCTGGATCCAATGGATCTAAAAGTAGATCTACTTTTGGTGCTTTGAGTAATCTCTCTACCAATTTCCATAGAGGTTGTACTAATTTACGCTCCTACCAACAGTATATAAAGTGTTCCCTTTTTCCCTCATCCATGCCAGCATCTATTGTTTCTTGATTTTTAAAATAACAGACATTCTGGTGGGTGTAAAGTGGTACCTCATTGTGGTTTTAATTTGCATTTCCTTGATGATGAGTGATGTTAAGCATTTTTTCATGTTTGTTGGTTATTTGTATATCTTCTTTTGAAAGATGTCTGTTCGTGTCCTTTGCACAGTTTTTAATGAAGTTACTTGCTTTTTTTTTTTTTTTGAGTCAGAGTCTCACTTTGTCACCCATGCTAGAGTATAGTGGCATGCTCATGGCCACCACAGCCTTGACCTGCTGGGTTTGGGCGGTCCTTCCATCCCAGCCTTCCAAGCAGCTGGAACTACAGGCATGTGCCACGAAGCCTGGCTAAGATTTTTTAAAACTTATTGTAGAGTCATAAATTAAATAGAATACTTCACAACCATAAAAAAGAATGAAACCATGTTCTTTGCCAAGTTGTCCAGACTGGTTTCAAAACCCTGAGCTCAGGCAGTTCTCTTGCCTCCACCTCCCAAAGTGCTGGGATTACAGGTGTGAGTCACTGCACCCAGCACTTAAAAAAAATTATATTTTAAAGATATGGCGTACACTTCATAGTTAGGTACACAAATGTTCATTATGCAGGTACCCTTGTTCATGAGGTGTGCCCACCCCCCCCCCCGCAGTTTCCCACTACTGCCAATCCCTTTCTTATAGTATAATGATAGTTGTTCGAAGTCCGCTTATGAGTGAGAAAATGTGGTACTCAGTTCTTTGTTTCTGTGATAGATCACTCAGTATTATAGACTCTAAGTCCGTCTAAGTTGCCACTAAGTTCATAATTTTATCCTTATTTATGGCTGTGTAATATTTCATTGTGTATATGTACCATGTTTTTTTTTTTTACCCAGTCCTATTTTGATGGGCAGCATGGTTGGTTCCATGTTTTTGCTATTATGAATAATGCTGCAATAAACATGTGTATGCAGGTATCTTTTTCATAGATGATTTGAGTTCCTCTGGGTATATTCCCAGTAGAGGGATTGTGAGGTCATATGGAAGGTCGATTTTTTGATCTTCTAGGAATTACCAAACTGTTTCCACAGAGGTTATACTAGTTTACACTCCCACCAACAGTGTAGAAATGTTCTCTTTTCCCTGAATCCTCTCCAGAATCTGTCATTTTTTGAGTTCTTGATGATGGCCATCCTGATTTACCAACTGTATATCTGACAAAGGCCTAACGTCTAGGATCTATAAGGAACTCAAACATTCTCAAAAGAAAAAAAAAAAACACAAAAACCAGCCCCATTACAAAGTGGGCAAAATATATGAATAGACACTTCTCAAAAGAAGACATACAAGCAGCCAACAGATGCATGAAAACATGCTCAACCTCAGTAGTCATCAAAGAAATGCAAATTAAAGCCACACTAAGATATTTGCTTTTTTCTTGCTGATTTGTTTGAGTTATTTGTAGATTCTGGATATCAGTCCTTTGTCAGTTTGTGAATATCTTCTCCCATTTTGTAGGTTGTCTATTTGTTCTGTTGATTATTTCTTTTGCTGTGCAGAAGATTTTTAGTTTAAGTCCAATTTAGTTATTTTTGTTTTAGTTGCATTTGCTTTTATTGTTTTTAGGGTTTTAGTCATAAATTCTTTGTCTATGCCAATGTTCATAAGAGTTTTTTTCTAGGTTTTCTTCTAGGATTTTTATGGTTTCATGTGTAACATTTAAGTTTTTAATCCATCTTGAGTCAATTTTTGTATATGGGGAGAGATGAGGATCAAGTTTCATTTTTCTGCATGTAGCTATCCAATTATTCCAGCACCATTTGTTGAATAGGGTGTCTTTCCCCAGTATATGTTTTTGTCTGCTTTGTCAAAAATCAGTTGGTTATAGGTATTTGGGTTTATTTCTGGATTCTCTATTCTGTTCCATTGTTCTATGTGTCTGCTCTTGTATCAGTACCGTGCTGTTTTAGAAACTACAGACTTGTAGTATACTTTGAAGTCAGGTAATGTGATGCCTCCAACTTAGTTCTTTTTGCTTAAGATTGTTTTGGCTATTTTTTTTTTCTCTTTTAATTTTTATTTAAAATTATGGGGTACAATTCAGGGCTAGGTATACAAATATTTGCCGTGCAGGTACCCTTATCAATGAGGTGTGCCCCCCCCTTCCCCAGGCAGATATCGACTACTGTCAATCACACATGTATGTTTATTGCAGCATTGTTCACAATAGCAAGAACATGGAACCAACCATGCTGCCCATCAAAAGAGGACTGGATAAAAAAAAATGTGGTACATATACAAATGGAATACCACGCAGCCTTAAAAAAGAACAAAATCATGAACTTCACAGCAACCTGGATAGAATTAGAGTTTATAATACTGAGTGATTTCTCACAGAAACAAAGAGCTGAGTATCACATGTTCTCACTCATAAGTGGACCTTGAACAACTACTGTATTGCTTTGGCTATTATGGCTCTTTGTTTGGTTCTATAAGAATTTCACGTTTGTTTTTTTCTAATTCTGTGAAAAATGATGTTGGTAGTTTAATAGGGATTGCATTGAATCTGTAGATAACTTTGGGTAATATGGTCATTTTAATAATGTTGATTCTTCCATTACGTGAACATGGGGTTTTTCTCTATTCGTTTTGTCCTCTGCAATTTCTTTCATCAGAGTTTTGTAATTCTTCTTGTAGAGATCTTTCACCTCCCTGGTTAAACATATTCCTAGTATTTTAGTTTTTTTTGGCTACAATTGTAAATGGAATTGGATTCTTGAATTGATTCTCAGCTTGGTTGCTATTGGTATATATCAGTACAGATTTATATGTGTTAACTTTGTATCCTGAAACTACCAAATTCATTTATCATGTCCAGGAGTCTTTCGGAGGAGTATTTATTATTCTCTAGGTATAAAATCATACCATCAGCATACAGATAGCTTGATATTTCTTCTTTTCCAATTTGGATACCCTTTATTTCAATGTCTTGACTGATTGCTCTGGCTAAAGCTTCCAGTACTATGATGAATAGTAGTGGTGAAAATGGGCATCTGGGCAGGGCTCAGTGACTCAGCCTGTAATCCAATCTCTTTGGGAGACTGAGGCAAGTGGATTGCCTGGGCCTGCAGGTTCAAGACCAGCCTGGGCAACTTGGCAAGACCTCATCTCTACAATAAAATACAAAAATTAGCTGGCCATGGTAGCATGTGCCTGTAGTTCTGGCTACTTGGAAGGCTGAGGCAGAAGGATCACTGGAGTCTAGCAGGTTGATGCTGGGGTGGCCATGAATGTGTCATTGTATTCCAGTGTGGGCAGCAGAGTGAGACTCCAACTCAAAAAAAAAGAAAGAAAAGAAAAAGAAAAAGAAGAAGAAGAAGGTGGACATCTTTGTCTTGTTCCAGTTCTAAAGAGGAATGTGCTCAACTTTTTTCTATTCAGGATGACATTGGCTGTGGGTTTGTCATATGCAGCTTTTATTATTTTGAGGAATGTTCCCTCTATGCCTATTTTGCCGAGGGTTTTTATCACGAAGAGTTGCTGGATTTCATCAAATGCTTTTTTCCTGCAACCACCTTGCATTCCTGGGATAAAACCCACTTGGTCGTGGTGTATTATTTTTTTATGTACTGTTGAATTTGGATTGCTAATATTTAGTTGAGGATTGGGCATCTGTATCCACAAGGGATATTGGTGTATAGTTATCATTTTTTGTTATGTTTTTTCCTGGCTTTGGTATCAGAGTGATACTGGCCTCATAGAATGAGTTAGGGAGGATTCCCTCCTCTTCAATCTTGTGGAACAGCTTCAGTAAAATTGATAACAGTTCTTTGAAGTTCTGGTAGAATTCAGCTGTGAGTCCATCAGGTCCTGGATTTTGTGTGTGTGTGTGTGTTTGGGGGTGGGGTAGACTTCTAATTACTGTTTCAGTCTTGCTACTTGTTATTGGTCAGTTCAGGGTTTCTGTTTCTTCCTGATTCAAGATTGGAGTATTGTGTGTTTCCAAGAATTTATCCATTTCCTCTAGATTGTCTAGTTTGTTTGTATAAAGTTGTTCATAACGTATCTTAATTAATCTAGCTAATGGTCTATCAATTTTGTTTATCTTCTCAAAAACCCAACTTTTTGTTTTATTGGCCTTTTTGATTTTTTAAGTTTCAATTTCATTTAGTTCTGCTCTGATCTTCAAGATTTCTTCTCTTCTGCTAGCTTTGGGTTTAATTTGTTCATGTTTTTCTAGTTCCTTGAGGTGCGATGTTATGTTGTTGACGTGTGATCTTTCAGTCTTATTAATATAGGCCTTAAGGCCTATTGCGCTTAAGTGCTACACATTTTCCTCTGAGCACAGCTTTGACTGTGTTTCAGAGGCTTTGATAACTTGTTTCATTGTCATTAATTTCAAGAAATTTTTAAATTTCTATCTTGATTTCATTGTAAACCCAAGGATCATTTAAGAGAAAATTGTTTAATTTCTGTATCTTTGTTTGGTTTCATGATTGCTTCTTGGAGTTAATTTCTAGTTTTATTCCACTGTGGTTTGAGATGGTGCTTGATAAAATTTCTATTTTTTTGAATTTGTTGAGACTTGATTTGTAGCCTATCATGTGGTCTATCTTGGAGAACATTCCATGTGCTGATGAAAAAAATGTATATTCTCTAGTTTTAGATAGAATGTTCTATTGATGTCTGTTAGTTCTATTTCCTCTAGAGTCCTGTGTAACTCCAATGTTTCTTTGTTGACTTTTTGCCTTGATAATCTGTCTATTGCTGTCAGTGAAATGTTGAAGTCTCCAACTATTATTGTATTGCTTTCTATCTCTCTCTCTCTCTTTTTTTTTTTTTGTCTAGTAGAATTTGTTTTAGAAAGCTGGGGGCTCTGGTGTTAGGTGCATATTTAAGATCATTATGTCCTCTCATTGGATTGATCTCTTTATCATTATGTAATAGCCATCTGGTTTTTTTTTTTTTTTTTTTTTTTTTTTACTGTTGCTAATTTAAAGTCTGTTTTATCTGACATGAGAATGGTTACTCCTGCCCATTTTTGGTTTCCATTTGTGTGGAAATGTTTTCCCCAACCCTTTATCTTGAGGTAATAGGAGTCTTTGTGAGTTAAGTGAGTCTCTTAAGGCAGCAGATATTTGGGTTGTGCCTTCTTATCCATTTTACCAGTCTATATCTTTTTAGTGGGACATAGAGACCATTTATGTTCAGAGTTAATAACAGCATGTAAGATACTATTCTATTCATCAAACTGGTTGTCATTGAGTTATCTATTTATTTTTCTCTATTATGTCAGTGTTCTATAAAACCTATGGACTTTATTATTTCCAGAATTTTTCTATTGGTGAATTTCAACCTTTTGCTTCAGTATTTAGGACTCCTTTGAATATTTCTTGTAGAGCCTGTCCAAAGAGGAACCCTCCAGCCACCATCATAGCTGGCTTTCTCCCACAAGAGCCACAGGCTGGCTGGAGGTCAACAGTTCAGTCAACCACACTGGATACAACACCTCAGCTTTGGGGAAGGATTGATCACAAATGTCAGCTAACAACACTTTCCAAGCCACACTGGACACTCAAGATGCCAGTGGCCATGAGCCAGTGTGTGTACACAGCACAGGGCAGCCACACATGGCAACTGAGAAACTCACCACACCAAGATTATATATAAGGGAACTCTACAGTGCCTACGCCAGCCTTCTGCAAACCACAAATAAGAAGAAACCATCTACCTAAATAAGAAAGAACCAGAAAAATAATTCTGACAATATCAAAAAACAAAGTTTTCCAACACCTCAAAAAGACCACACTAACTCTTCTGCAGTTAACCCTAACCAAAATGAAATTATTGAAATTCCAGACATAGAATTCAAAAGTTTGTTGATAAAATTGGTCAAGGAATGCTAGGATAAAACTGAAAACCAGCATAAAGAAATTTAAAAAGCAAAAAATAACTATATATCTACATTATATATTGCATTTAATTTGCTAATATTTTGTTTAAAAATATAGTGCCAATATTCATTAAGGATACTGGTGTATAATTTTCTGTTTTTTAAAATGCCTTTTTAGCCAGGCTCGGTGGCTCAGCCTGTAATCCCGCGCCTTTGGGAGGCTGAGGTGAGTGGATTGCCTGAACCCGCGGGTTCGAGACCTGCCTGGGCAACTTGGTGAGACCTCATTTCTACAATAAATCAAAAAATCAGCCGGGCATGGCAGCGCATGCCTGTAATTCCGGCTACTTGGAAGGCTGAGGCAGAAGGATCGCTGGAGCCCAGCAGGTCGAGGCTGCAGTGGCCGGGAGCGGCCACTGCACTCCAGTCTGGGCAACAGAGTGAGACTCCAACTCAAAAAACAAAACAAAACAAATAAAATGCCTTTGTAAGTTTTGGTATAAAAGCTATGTTGGTCTTATAAAATGCATTGGGATGTATTGTTTCCTCCTTCATGTTTTAAAAGATAGATGTTATGTGATATTGGTGCTAATTCTTTGTTAAATATTTGGTAGAATTCACACAAAGTAACACTTCCAAGCATAGTTTCTTTGTGGTAATGTCTTAGATAACAAATTTAATCTTGATAATGGGTTATTCATATTTCTGTTTTATCTATTTCAATTTGGGTCAGTTGCATTAATACAATAATTTGTTCATATATTTGAAGTTGTCAAATGTGTTGGTATTAAGTGATGTATAATATTCTTTTATTATTTTTAATATCTGCATATTCTGTGATGATAACCTCTTTTTCATGTTCCACATTAGTGATTGGTGCTCTTGTTCTTTCTGTTTGTTTGCTTGGATCAATCTGGCTAAGGGTTTATCAATATTGCTAATCTTTTAAATGAACCAGTCTTTGCTTCTGGCTTTGTTAATCTTCATTTTTGTATTTTATTTTCTTTTGCTCTTTAATATTTTCTTTTTTTCTATCTACATTGGGTTTACATTGCTCTTTTCTCCTGGCTTTTGGAGGTTTTTTGATTCTAGACATTTGTCCCTTTTTAATGTATTTAAAACTCTAAATTCCCTTGTGAGCATTGCTTTTGCTACATCTTACACATTTTCATATGTAGCATTTTTATTATTATTGTTCAGCTTAAAATGCTTTCTAATTTCTTTTTGGATTTATTTCACGATCTATGGCTTATTTACTATTGTGTTATTTAGTTTCCAAATTTGTTCTAAATATCATAATTATTGTTGATTTGTTAATTAAATCCACTGCATTCAGATAATATTGTCTGTATTATCTCACTCTTTTGAATGTATTGACACTGCTTTTTTGGTTCAGCATGTGGCTTATCTTGTGACTGAGGAAAAAAAATAATAACTGAGTTTTCTGCAAATGTTGGATATAGTGTTCTATAAATATCAAGTAGGTCAAGAAGGATGATACTGCTCTTCAAATCATGTATATCTTCACCTATGGTATTTTGACAAGTTTTCCTAGTATTGGTGAAAGTGGTGTTAAAATCTCCAACTATGATTATGACTTTGTTTATTTTTCTGTGATTTTTGTCAGTTTTTGCTTCATGTAAATATAAAGCTCTATTATAGGACAAATAAATGTTTATAATTACTATGTCTTGCTGATGAATTGGCCCTTTTGACGTTATGAAATGTTCCAATTTACCTTCTGAAATACCTTTTCCTGAAATTTATTGTATTTGATATTGATGAAACCATACAGGTTTTCTATACTTATTGTTTGCATGGTACAACTTTTTAATCTATTTATTTACAAGCTATCTGTGTGTTTAGATTTATTGTATCTCTCTTACAGACAGCATATAAGTGGTTCTTATTGCTTTAATAATTTTGATAATCTGTCTTTTAATTGTGGTGAGTGCTTCATTAACATTTATTTAAGATTGATAAGGTTAGATTTAAGTCTGTTACTTTGTTTTTGTTTGTCCCTTCTGATTTTGTTGCACTGTCTCCTTTCCTGATTTCTTTTTTTACTTTTATTTTAAAGATGTGGGGTACAATTCAGAGTTAGGTATACAAATGTTCATTATGCAGGTACCCTTGTTCATGACGTATGCGCCCCCCCACCCCGGCAGTTTTCCACTACTGCCAGTCCTGCCCTTCTCCCAGCAGTTTCCCACTACTGCCAATCTTTTTCTTACAGTATTATGATAATTGTTCAAGGTCCACTTATGAGTGAGAACATGTGATATTCAGTTCTTTGTTTCTATGATAGATCACTCAGTATTATAGATTCTAAGTCCATTCAAGTTACAGTGAAGTTCATAATTCTCTCCTTCATTACGGTTGTGTAATATTCCATCATGTGTATATACCACATTTTTTTTATCCAGTCCTCTTTCAAAGGGCAGCACAGTGGGTTACATGTTTTTGCTATTGTGAACAATGCTTCAGAATTCATGCGTGTGCAGGTATCTTTTTCATAGAGTGATTTGAGTTCCTCCGGGTGATATTCCTAGTAAGGGGATTGCAGAGACTTAAGGAAGGCCAATTTTTAGGTCTTCTAGGAATCACCAAACTGTTTCCACAGAGGTTTTACTAGTTTACACTCCCACCAACAGTGTAGAAGTGTTCCCTTTTCCCAGCATCCTCTGCAGCATCTGTTGTATTTTGAGTATTGATAATGGCCACCCTGACAGAAGTTAGGTGGTCTCTCAGTGTGGTTTTAATTTCCATTTCTTTGATGACTAATGAGGCTGAGCATTTTTTCTTGTATTTTTTGGCTGCTCATATGTCTTCTTTTGAGAAGTGTCTATTCATATCTTTTGCTCACTTTGTAATGGGGCTGTTTGTTTTTCTTTTTGGCACTTTTGAGTTCCTTTTAGATCCTAGATGTTAACCTTTGTCAGATATACAGTTGGCAAATATTTTTTCCCAGTCTGTGGGCTTTCTCCCTGCTCTCTTGATGGTTTCTTTGGCTTTGGGGAAGCTTGTCAGTTTGATGAGGTCCTGCTTGTCTTTCTTAGCTCTCATGGCATGAACACTTAGGGTTTTGTTCAGGAATTGGTTGCCAGTTCCAATTACCATAAGGGTGTCTCTTGCATTTTCTAAGGTTCTTATAGTTTGAGGTTTTACATTTAGGTCTTTGGTCCATTTAGAGTTGATTTTTGTGTATGGTGATAGGTAGAGGTCCTGTTTCAATCTTTTGCATGTTGTCAGCCAGTTTTCCCAGCACCGTTAACTGAATAGGTTCTCCTCTCCCCAGTTGTTGGTGGTGGAGGCTTTGTTGAAGATGAACTGGTTAGAAATTGAGGTTTTGCTTCTGCTCTATCTTGTTCCATTGGTCGATATACCTCTTCTTTTACCAATACCAGGCTGTTTTGATTATTGTAGCTTTATAACAAAGATTCAAGTCTAGAAGTGTGATACCTCCCACTTTGTTTTTGTTTGTTTGTTTGTTTTTGTTTTTTTGCTGAAGATTATTTTGGCTATTCATGGTCATTTATGTTTCCATATGAACTCTGTATTGTAGTTTCCAGGTCTGAGAAGAATGCTGCTGGTATTTAATGGGTATTGCACTAAATCTACAGATTGCCACGGGTAGAATGGACATCTTAACAATGTTGACTCTTCCAATCCATGAGCATACAATATTTTTCTATTTGTTTGTGTCATCTTTGATTTCTCTGAGCAGTGTTTTGTAGTTTTCATTGTAAAGGTCTTTCACATCTCTGGTTAGAAAGATGCCAAGGTATTTCATTTTTTTGAGGCTATTGTGAATGGGATTGTGCTTTTTCTTTGGTTTCTGTTTGTTTATTTTTGGTGCATAGATGTGTGACTATCTTTTGCACATTTATTTTATACCCTGAGACTTTGCCAAAGTGCTTTTTATCAGGCAAGCAGATTTTTGACAGATTCTCTTGGGGTTTCAAGGTATATAATCATGTTGTCTGCAAAGAGGGATAACTTGACTCTTTTTTCCTATTTGGATATGCCTGATGTTCTTCTCTTGTCTGATTGCTCTAGCTAGGACTTCCAAAACTATGTTGAAAAGGAGGGATGAGAGTGGACATCTTTGTCTTGTTCATGTTTTCAGGGAAATTAGTTCCAACTTCTGTCTGTTTAGCAGTATGTTGGGTTGCTTGTAGATGGCTCTTACTATTTTGAGGTATGTTTCATCTATGCCTAGATGTTTGAGGGTTTTTATAAAGAAGGAGTGCTGGATTTTATTGAAACCTTTTTTGGTGTCTAATGAAATAATAATCATGTGGTTTTTGTTTTTACATTTGTTAAGGTATATCATTACGCTTATGGTTTTGCAAATGTTGAACCAGCCTTGCACACCAGGGTTGAAGCTTACTTAGTCATGATGGGTGATTTTTGAGATGTGTTGTTGGATCTGGTTTGCTAGGATCTTGTTGAGAATTTTAGCGTTTATGTTCGTGAAAGATACTGGCCCATAGTTCTCTTTCTTTGTTGGATCGTTACCTGGTTTGGGTATTGATGTGATGTTAGCTTCATAAAATAACTTGGGGAGAGTTGCATCTTTCTCAATTGCCTGGAATACTTTCAGTAGGATTGGTATTGATTCCCCCTTGAATGTTTTGTAGAATTCTGCTGGAAAGCCATCTGGTCCAGGGCTTTTTTTTGTAGGTAGTTTTCCTATGACATAAACAATTTTCTGGATTGTTATTGGTCTGTTTAGGATGTCAATTTCTTCTTTCAACCTGGTGAGGTTGTCTGATTTCAGAAAATCCTCCACTTCCTTTGGGTTTCCAAGTTTCTTTCCACACAAGTGTACACAGTAGTCTCTGATAATCTTTTGTATTTCTTCAGGGTTAGTTGTGACTTGATCTTTTGCAATTCTGATTGTGTTTATTTGGACTTTTTCTCTCTTTTTCTTGATCATTCTATCTAGGAGTTCATCAATCTTGTTTAACCTTTTAAAGAACCAGATTTTTGTTTCATTGATTTTTTTGTATTATATTTTTGTCTTCTATGTCCTGAATTTGGGCTTTTATTTTGGTGATCTGGATTCTTCTGCTGAAGTTAGGCTTTTTGTGGTCTTACTTTTCCAGCTTCTTTAGCTGATTTTTTAGGTTGCTGACTTGTGATCTTTTCAATTTTTTCATGTGTGTTCATAGATATATAAATTTCCCTCTTAGTATTGCTTTCATGGCATTCCAGAGGTTTTGGTAATATTTTTCTTCATTTTCATTTGTTTCCAGGTGTCTTTTAATCTCCATGTTTTGATTTCCATGTTGACTCAGGAGTTGTTTAGCATCATGCTTTACTGTCCATGTGTTTGTGGGCTTTGGGGAAACTTTGTTGGTGTTGATATTTATTTTTATTCCACTGTAGTCTGAGAAAGTGCATGGCAGTATTTCAATCTTATGGAATTTGTTTAGGCTTGATTTATGGGTGAGGATGTGGTCAATTTTAGAGTATGTTCCATGTGGTGATGAGTAGCATGTATAATCCATGGTTGTTGGGTGGAGTGTTCCATAGGTGTCAATTAAGTCCATTTGGTCAAGCGTAATGTTAAGCTTCCAGATCTCCTTGTTGATTTTTTTGTTTTGATGATCTCTCTAGGGTTGTGGGTGGGTCATTTAAGTCCCCATCTATGATAGTGTTAGAGTCAATATCTTTTTTTAGTTTACCTAGAAGCTACTTTTTGAAAGCTGGTTCTCCAATGTTAGGCACATATGTGTTTAGAATGGATATTTCTTGTTGATGGATTGGACTTTTACCATTATGTAGTGACCTTCCATATCTTTTTAAATTTTTGATAGTTTAGAAGATATTTTGTCTGATATTAAGATTGTGACTCCTGCTTTTTTGTGTGTTCAGTTTTCCTGAAATTTTGTTTCTCATCCTCTTACTTTGAATATGTGAGTGTCCTTTCTGATGAGATGAGTTTCTTGGAGACAACATATTGTTCCCTCATGATATTGTATCCATTTTGCCATTCTATGTCTTTTCAGTAGTGCACTTAGTCCATTCACATTCAGGCTAATTATTGAGATGTGAGAGTTTATCTCTGTCTTGAGGTTCTTATAGAGTTTGTTGTTGCTGCTGTTTATTTCTTTGTTGTCTTTCTTTTGATTTTGGGGTTGATTCATGTGTTTTTTTCAATATTTTTCCTGCATTCTTGTGAAGGGCATTGTCATTCTTTTTTCCCTTTCTTCTGTTTTTAATACTTTCTTAAGTATTTCAAGTAGCGCTGGTCTGGAAGCTGCGTAAACTCTTAGGGATTGAATGTCTGGGAAGGATTTTAATTCTCCATCACTGATGAAACTTAACTTAGCTGGGTAGGTAATTCTTGGTTAAAATTGTTTATCTTTGAGAATTTTGAAGATTGGGTACCAAGTTCTCCTAGTCTGAAGTGTTTTTATAGATATGTCTGCTGCTATTCTAATTGGTCTTCCTGGGTTGGTAGTCTGACCTTTCTTTCTTGCTGTCTTTAGCATTTTTTCTTTTATACTTTGCAGGCAAATTACTGTGTGTCTAGGAGTTGGTCTTCTCATTTGTTGTCTTGCAGGGGTTCTCTGAATCTCTTATGTTTGAATGGTCATGTCACTGAGGAGAAGAGAGAAGTTTTCTTGGATAATTTCATGGAATGTTCCAGGGTGGTCTCTATCTCTCTATCTACCTCAGGGGTTCCAATTAATCTTAGGTTTGGCCTCTTGAAATAATTGTTCATCTCTTGGAGGTTTTGTTCTGTCTTTTTAAACTTGTTTTCTATGTTTTTAACAGCTTGTGTTAGTTCCATATTTTGGTCCTCAAGCTCTTTCTTCTGCTTAGTTAATTCTGCTTTCCATGTTTATCAGTTCATTATTTATTTAATTCACTGTATTCTTTACTGCTGTTATTTCAGTTATCAATTCCTGCATACTTTCATCTTGTCTCTCCTTATTTCTATTTATTCTCTCTATTAATATCTTGATATCTGGGTTTGTGGTTTGAGACCAGTCATTTTTGGGGCTCTTCACTGTTTGTGTTCTGAAGTCTGTATTCTCAGTGGTTGACCTCCCAGGGGTCTGTGTGAGACCCATATTCTTCCTTTGGTTTTTCTTCTTTTGTGTAGATTTTCCTCCCCTTTGTTTATTACTTCTTTAATTTTGTTGTTCAGTGATGGGAGGTAGCTTTTACTTCTGTTTGCTCAATCTCCTATTCTTCCTTATGTAGATCCTCTGGTTTTGTTCAATTCTGAAGCAGGACTGGGGATGGGGGGTGCTGTACTTTTTGCAGTTTTGAGATTTAATTGAGGAGGGAGCTGTGATTCAGAAACTATCTGCAGATACCAGTATCCAATGACAGATGTGTGGGTCCCCTGGAACCCACTTCCTGCTGCCTTACAATCTGTCCATGCA
>CAUYQG010037625.1:0-24989 GCA_963574415.1 Tarsius wallacei | reverse complement strand
GATATAACTAAGTTAAGGATTTCACATTGAGCTTGTCCTGAATTACCTGGCCAATGCCATAGGGAGGTGGCCGCAAGCCAGGAATGAAAAGCCACCACCAGAAGCCGGAAGAAGGAAGAAAGAGCCTCCTCCAGTGCCTTAGGAGGGAGCATGACCCTGCCTACCCCTTGGTTTCAGACTTCTGGCCTCCCAAGCTGTGGGAGAATGAATTTCTGTTATTTTAAGCCCCCTGGTGTGTGGTACGTTGTTCGGCAGCTCTGGGAAGCAAATACGCCTTCTTTCCTATCAAGTGTGTGATCTTTGGCCCCAAGGTTACCTGAATTTGCCTCTGTCAACCATGTCATACCAAGAATGAGTAGTCCAGGAACTCTTTTTAATGCTTAAGCATAGATGCTGCCATTCAGAGTCATAGGCTATGTGGGGAGCAGTGGGGGCAGTTCAGTCACCCAGGCTCACAATGAAAAAGTCACAGCTGCTGCTTCCTGAGCCAGCTGAACCTGGCAGAGTCATCATTGGCCAGTGTCTTGGTCCATTAGTACTGCCACCAACTGTGCCATGGAGTGAATCCCATATACAGTCCACTAAGCAGTCACACAGAGGCCATGGTACAGTGGGGGTCAAGTGCTACCTCCCAGAGTCCAAAGTCTGTGTAATGAACATCACTGTGACCCACACTGAGGTGTCTGTGCCACAGTCCCTGCAGGACAATGGGAAGTGTCCGAATGTCAGTATCAATGTGCCTCACCTGTGGCCAGCAAGAACCTATGTTGTGGAGCTGTACTTTGTGGGTAGTGAAGGGCAGCGGGAGACATGCTTGGGAGAGATCGGATGGGCCAAGGGGACACCTAAGAAATAGGGTCCCCCTAGGAGGGGCAGACAACCTCTGTGCCCAGGAGGGGTGGGATTCTGCCACGGGGAGGAGAGTGGGTTACTGCACGACTTTTCCTTGCCCACTCATGTGAGGCCACGGGTGGAATACCAAAGCCCAGAGGTGACCCTAGTGGCCTAGTGTCCTACCCAGGGCAGGAACCTTTAGGGTAGGCAGCAAGGTCTGTCTTCCCCTCTCCAGGCTACTGCAGGTCCTGGAGGTCGAGAAGCCCTGACAGCTTCATGGCCCCGTTTGTCCATCCACTGGCCCACATCACCCTAGCAAGACTGGTGGCTTTCTTTGCCTTTATGAGAACTTCTTGTGAGATAGTGTGTGCCTGAGTCTATGTGTGTGTAAATGTAGGCACACATGTATGTGTGAGTGGATACATGCTTGCATGTGTAGCTTGTGTGTATGTCCTCTTGTGCACACATATCACACACACACTCACATACTCTCACCCCCATAACTGGATGACAGGGAAGTGCTGCTTAATTGCCTCTAGGGCCTGGGCAAGGCCTGTGCTCCTGGCAGTGACCTGTGGGGAGGATACCAGGGTGGGCTGCTCCTTCTTGCTCTGCGTGTGCTCCTGTTACCAGCTCCATGGCCTCCTTTCGATGTGGCCCTGGGGACAGAGTCAAGGATGCATCCATATCCAACCTGACAAGCCCTGTTTTTAGATGCTTCCTCCAGAAGCCTTGGCCAGAGCCGAGCTTTGGGGAGTGAACTGTGGGCCATGAGGGTGAGACTCCTTCAAGTGGTTCAAGATGGAAGGAGCTGGGTGGGGAGCTGGGCCTGGGGCATTTCCTGTGCTCTCTTTGAAGAACTGAAAACAAAGGCAGGGCTGTGGGGTGGGAGGAGCAGCTGAGCCTGCCTGGCTTCTGCAGGCTAGATGTGCAGGCTGGGTGCTGTCAGACGGGGACAGGGCCTGTTAAGGACCTGAGTGGGGACAGCTGCCCTGTGTCTGGAAGATAGTCTGGTGGGATCAGGGCTGTGGCGGCAGGGGTGAGTCACTACCTATGGAGGGCAGTTTCCTGGGCCTGCTGAGGGTGTCTTGCTCCCCACAGATCTGTCTGGTACCATGTCTGCCCCAACCAGCACCTCCACAGTCAGGCAAAGAAGGCTGAGCTCTCCCTGGAAAACTTGCTGAGTTCTCCAAAGGGTCTGATGGGGCCATTCTCCAGCTGTGGAGGTGAGAGGAGTCACTAGAGGAGCTCTGCCCGCTTGAAGCCCTTCCTGCAGCAGCTACCCCTCATTCTGCTGCAGGTCAGCCAGTGTGCTGTCATGACCCCATGTGGGTCTTGGCCTGCCCTTGCTGAGGCACGCAGCCTAGGCCCCTGTCCAGGCAGAGGTAAGGATGCCAGAACCCGAGAGGTTGTCAGAGCAGTTGGCGGGGGTGGGGGGGGGGTGCGGGTACAGAGTCAGGCCAGGGCTGAGGCCCTTTCTCTAGACCCTGTTGGGCCATGAGACCTCAGCCCACCTCACCTTGGCCCCCAAGGATGGGGAAAGGCAGGATCATAGATCTTTAGAGAAGGAGGGCTTTGGAGTGAATGGGCTTTAGTCCCCCTTCCCCTTGTTGCTCATCAGGGGCAGGAGATGGAACAGAAGACAGAACATGTGAGGAGGAATGAGATAAAAACCCACTTTTTTCAAAAAATCCAGCCATAGCTGCATGCACATGGCCCCATGCAGCCAGGCTGAGAAAATTCTAGGCAGACTGTGGCAGTTCAGTTCTCTTTGGGGGGGCACCTCAAGGCAGGGGGTGCCCATGGGGGATGGCCAGGACCTGGAGTCCAGAGGGATCCTAGCCAGAGTCCCATCATCCTACGCCCCTCTCTCCCTCTGCTGGATCCCAGGGGTGCTTGTCCCTAGAAGGGTGCCCAGAAGAGTCCAGGGTGGTCTGCAGAACTTAGGGACCCTGACTGGCTAGGGCTGCCCTCTGGCTTTTGAAGCTGGGATTCATATGCCCTTCTCTCTCCTGGGGTTTGGTTCTGCCCAGGGAGTAGATGCCCAGTTCCTGGGAGGCCAGCCACACCCCTGCTTGTGTAGGGTGGGGACACCCCACCTTGAGCCCAGAGAGGAGGTCTCTACCTCCTGCTTTGTGGGATTTGCACCACACATTCCTCTGGGGTTGGGTAGGGAATAGGAGAACTCAGACTTGGGGGCAGAGAGCGCAGGTCTGAGGACTCCAAGTCCTGGGCTGGCCACCTAGCAGGAGGGGCTGGCATTCATGATTAAGGAGGATTTGGTGAGTTCTCTGTCTACCTCCGCTTTATCAACAGCATATTTCTGTGCCCCAAGCTTGGTCTTTTCAGACCACATTCAGGAACCTTCCATGGCTTCTGTTGCTTCAGGAGAAAATCCCAATTCCTCCCATCTGACCCTGCATTTCTGTAAACTTACCCCCAAATCCATTCTTGGTGGTGGTTTCTCTCCCTTCAGGCCTTACCATGGAGGTTTCCTATGAATATCCCAACTCTGCCTCTGGAGCCTATGTCTTGCACAACCCTGGGTCTGCATGTGGGACTTGCCTCTGCCGTGGGTGAGACTATGGCTCTTGGTCATAAAAACAGAAATTTGACTCAGAAGAGTTGGGCAGGTTGAGATTCGCTGTTTCTGGGTGAGTTGTGACCCCCCTCCAGTCGTGTGCAGATGTGACCAACTCCCCTCAGGGTTGTTTGGGGCAAAACCAGGGCAGTGAGAAGATCTCAAATAGCCTAAACCTATCCTGGAACCAGAGGGAAGCCCAGAGCCCATGCTCTCACCTAGATCCCTGGTTGGAGGAGACACTGGAGGGAATGGGCTATAGGCCCTCAAATTGGAATCTTGAGGTCAGCGTCTGGGTGCTGGGCACCACAGTGTGAGACCTGCAGCAGAGAGAAGCAGCCCACCATAGCCCCTGGGACATGGAAAGGGGTGTGGACTGGGTCCTGCTTCTTCGGGAAGCAGATGTGACCAGATGTGCAGGTGGGCCATTTCACTTGACTAGAGTGGGAGGTGGATGGGAGGGGCTGGCCCAGCAGGGAGGCTGCTCAGGAGCCTTCATGCCCCAGGCAGGAGAGAGGGAGGTGCTGGCACTGCCTCTTACCACCTGCACCTGGGCTGTGCCTGGCTCCTGTTACCTGTGGGATTCTGTGTCCAGGTTGCCAGGTGGCTGCTCCTCCTTAGGGGGCCCTGGCTCTTCTGTCCCAACCAACCTATCCACGCCCACCCCCATTCTAGTTCCTGGGTTACTATGTTTCATACACTCCTTTCCAATGTAGATGGCCCATGGGGGGAGGAAGACACAATCCCATGAATGACCTGTCCAAGTCACTCTGTCATGTCTCACAGCAGTGCTGAGGGCCATGGAGCTGGGGTCAGAAGACCCTGGGCTGGAGCCTGTCAGTCCCCAAGGCCACAGAAGCCAGCTGCCTGTGGAGAGAAGACCCCCTCCCTCCCATAGCAGCCCCTGTGTGGTTGTTTAGCGTGGATTCTAGAACTAATCAGAAACATGACTGTCCACATGTTCAGGGAAGTCTAGCAGGGTGGGGGGTCTCTGACAACCTCCCCTGTCCCAGACCTCAGCCACGCCCAGCTGCCTTTGCCATGGCTGACTGGTGGCCTTAGGGAGTGATTTCCTTGAACAAAAGGGGACTGGCCACCGCCCACTTGCTAAGTCTCAGGCATTGCACTTCGTCTCAGATCTCAGGAGCTATTCATGACCAAACATCAGGATAAAATATGTTCTGTCTACAGAACGTCAGCTTCCAATATTTAAGGATGCAAGGCTGCGTGACCAAATGTTACACATTTTTGTTTTTTATGCAGCCATTTATAATTGTGTAGAAACTGCCTTGAGTCTGTGTCTGTGACCAACCCAGCCATGGACCTCTGATCAGATAGGGGCCACAGAAAAAGAACTAGACACTCCATGGGTTCCCTGGGATAACCACAGTCAGATGGAAGCTTCCAGAAGGTTCCCAGATGCTCAGGCTTGTCCTAGACAGTGGAGGGAGGTTTGCTGCACCTTCTTGGTGACATCTTCTCATGAATGATGTTCCTCTAGCCTCTGGGTGCTTTCCTTCCTTATCCTTTTTCACACGAGGTTGGCCCAGGCTCGGGTGGGTGTTCAGGCTTTCCCTGGGGTGACAGGAACTGCCCCGTCCCCTGCAGGAAGGCCCCTCAGAACCTGATATAGAGGGCTCTGGGGAAACAACTCCAGGTGGGTGGCACTCACCCCTGCTCTGGGTCTCATCTTCCCATCTGTAAACCAGGTGCCTATTCTCCACACTCCCCCGCTTTTTAATGGAAGCAATTGGCTTGAAGGGCTCTGGTGGGCATCCCCAGGGAAGTGAGGGGCTCTGAGTCCTTGGACCAAAAGACTCCCATTCCTGAGTAGCCTGTCCAGCATGCTGAGGGCTCAGCAGCCCCGCTGTTCATGGCTTGCAGGCCATCTGGCCTGGCCCTGGATGGCACTTGGGCTGGACCACCTCCCCATGCCTCAGGGACTGTCTGACACTGAGGATCCCACATTTGTCTCTCCTGCCAGTTCCAATGGCTTCTGGGATCTCTCTTGGATGCTTCTCAGGGCCCTGGATCACCCATGGAGTCCTCCCGGCCATCCTCTCCCACCAGCAACCAAAGCTAGAACCTGGGTGGGAGCCCTAGGAACCCCTCCTGGCCTTCCCCCACCCTGTCAGCACCTGTCCAGTCCCAGCTAATTTAGTCTTTGTCATCTTTTGGTCTGATTACTGCTCAGTCTCCAGGTTGGCCCCATACTCAGCCCTCCCAAAACTCTAGTGTGGTGTGTCCTACACCCGGGTCACCACTAGGATAGAGCCCAACCTTGACCAGTCTGACCTCCTGACAACACCTTCCCCCAGTCTGAAGCTTGTGGGCCACTTGGGTCTCCCCACAGTCTTGCCTTTTCATTCACTTTCTGCCCCCTTTCTGCTGCCCTCAGTCTGGTGAACGCCTATGCTCCTCTTTCGAGTCTCAGGGCTGGGCCATCCCTCTGGAGGACGTCTTGCTCAGAGCTGGGATGGCTGGTGGCACACTTGCTCCAAAATCATAACTCCTTGCCGGGTGGTCTAGGTGAGTTGGTGCCTTCTGTGAGCCTCAGTTTTTTTTGGTGTATGCCAAGGAGGGTGGAATTCTCGTTTTATGAGGTATTGCCTGCATGGATGGGTGCTGGTTCCTGGCTAGGGTGCGGTCTGTGGAGAAGGTCTAAGGGCTGGAAGCCCTTACTTATGACTTTCCTCCTAGGGTGGACCCTGGGTGGGAGAGCTCCAAGGAGAGGTTGGCCAGGAGTGTCCAGGAAGCCCTGCTGGGACAAGTCGAGGTTCCATAGGCAGGTCACAAGCTGGGGTGAGCCGTCACCAGGTCCTCCAGGACATGTGTTCTCCTTCATCCTCCCTGGCCTGGCCTGGCCTCCTCCCTGTGCCTGATACAGGCTCCTCTTATATGTTCAGAATGGGCACAGAGCCCAGGGCCCTGGCGGCTGGAGAGGAGCCTGGATGAGCCACAATCGCACTTCAGCCCTCACCCTCCCCCCATGGCCTCTGCACACGTTCGCAGTCGACAGGAGGACAAGGCTGCTGCAGGCTCAAGGCCTCTGGATGAACTTCCTCTAGTGGAGAGGACTTCTTGGGTCCTCTCCAACTCTGGGATTCTAGGATTGGGGACATCATGATTCAGCAGTTGAAGATGACTCAGGCACTGTCAGATTTATGATTGAGCCATCTGAGAGTACATGACTCAACTGTTTTAAAGCCCTGTGATTCATCGATCTCTCAGTGCAGGAGCTGGTAAGATTAAGGTCCCATTAGCTAAGATGTTCAGATAGTACTCAAATTTGAATATTCCTGTTAAAATTTATATCTGAGATTCCAGATGATATGGCTGTTTTAGTGTCACAGAGCTGCACAGAAATCTTAAAAGAGTAACTGTTAGTAATAATGTGTCATTGTTTAAACTACCATCATATGTGTATATTTGTATTTATGTTGTATCATAATGCAAAAGAGAAGTTTGGTGATTAGGAACCAAGATTTTTAGTGTAAAACACAAGAAAAGAAATAGATAAGAATCCTGTGCACTATGCTTGAATTGTAAGTACCAGGAGGAATGCATTAATTTTCCTTTTCAAACATTTGTATCTTCTAGCTCATTCTGCAGAGAAGAGAAGCATGACAGCTGACAGCAGGAGCACGGTGCTCACACAGGGCTCAGGATCCCATTCCTCCCCGGAGGAGCCCACAGGCCAAGTCCTGGGCCAGGAAAGAGTCTGCAGTGTCTGGTACATCTGTTTTAATTTTTTTAAATAACAGCTTTGAGATATAGTTTACATACCATGTAAAATATTCCTTCGAAGCATACAATTCAGTAGCTGTTAAGAGTGTTCACAAAGTGGGGTTGCCATCACCAATATCTATCTCCAGAACATTTTCATCACCCCAAAAGAAACCCTCTACTCAAGAGCAGTCACTCCTCCGCCCCCTCCCCTAGCCCTGAGCAATAACCAATCTGCTTCCCTGTGGGTTTGCCTGTTCTGGACATTTCATACAAATGGAGTCACATAACACGTGGGCCTTTGTGTCTGGCTTCTTTCACTCAGCTTCATGAAATAATGGAGCAGATTGTTTTCAAAGATGCCCCCCACGAGTCTTCCTAGAGCTCTTCTGTCGTGTCTCCTGCTGGGGTGGGATCCATTCCCCTCCTCTTGGCTCTTTGTCATCCTCTTCACCAACACACGTGGTGAAGGCGACACAGTGCCACCTTGCTCCCTGTCCATATCTCTGGGTCCAGTGCCATCTGTTCCCATCAGGTCAGTATCCAGCTGTGGGTGGACACTTGTTTAGGTGGGGTCATAAGGAGGTCCTGCCAAGTTTTTCCTCACCCCTCCTCCCCTGCTATGTGCTGCCTCAGTCCCACAACAGCCTTCCAGAGCTCTGGGGAGGGGTTGAAAAGGATCTCCTCTAGCTTGGCTTGGTTCTTTTAACTTTTTCTGTCCATGAGCACAGGCAGAATGGACAGAGAGACCCAGCCCAGCCCAGCACAGCCTAGCCCAGATCAGCCCTGCCCAGTTCAATCCAGTACTGCCCAGACCAGCCCAGCCTAACCCAGCCTAGCTCTGCCCAGCTCAGTCCAGCCCAGCTCAGCCCAGCTCAGTTCAGCGCAGTTCAGTTCAGCCCAGTTCATCCCAGTCTGGTTTAGCCCAGCCCAGTGGCACTTGGGAATTGTATATGAGGGGCTTGGGGCAGAGCAAACAAGACTTTTGGGGCTGTGCAGCTGATGGAATTTGACACAGAGACAACTGCCGAAATCTGAGTGTGGAAGGCATGACACTGGGGGTCTCAGCAGCCACCTGTTGGGCAGATCCCACCAGTAGCGCCCTGCTGTGCAGCCAGCTGCAGGGTCAAGGCCAATGGTGGGATGTTCGGCAAAAATACATACTGACCATACACAACCAAAATTAGTGTGACTCCAGCAAATCACCTCTTTAATGGATGCTGGAGTCAGCTTAGTCTTTAGAGGGCCAACTGTATGCATCTCTTTCCACTCCATGTTCAATGACCTAATATTAATAGTTTGAAACTGGCCATAGTGGAGTGTTTACATCATGGAAATTGGTTGATGCTACAAATTAGCCCTGTCTCCCCTCTGTGAGACTGTTGTTGAACATTTACCGGCACGCCACTGATTTAAGAGATTTACTAAAAAATTAGGGTAGATTGGATGTTTTCCCCGGACAATATCTGTCCCACCCTGTCCATGATGCAGTACTTGCTGGAGTGGAGAGGAATGATGCTCCAGTGGTGGGCTGTGATGGTGGGGAGGCCTGCACACCCCTGAAGGGCTGGGGGCTGGGCACAGGTGGGCACTATCCACCCATGGGCATTGGGATCTCAATTAGTAGTAGCTCCTGAATGGGACTGACTGCTGGGTCTTAGTCCCAGCCCCCTGCTGCAAGCGGAGTCCTGGCACCCGAGGAGAGGGCCTGTGGAGGGCTGGGCTCCATGCAGAACACAGGGAGCAGGGGCCATTATGAGCATGAAGTACTCAGAGACTTACCCAAAACCACAGCACAGAGCAGCTGCAGGGCATAATGCAGGACAGGTGTCAGGAGCTCAGCTGGGGTCTCTGTTTTGGTCCTCTTTTCATGGTAGTAATCTAAGAAAACCCCTAAATCCACCCCACCATGATCTGGGAAGTGTGTCAGAGATGTGTGTTGGCCCATTCATTCATTCATTCACTCCTTCATTCATTCATTTGGAAAACATGCAGTGAGCACTACAAAGTGCCAGGCACTAGGTCCAGTGATGACTGACAGCATCTGTCCTCAGGGACCCACAGTTGGCTGGAGAGACACCAATACATAAAGAAAAAATAAAGAAAAAGAAAAAAAGGTGTGTTCGGTACACACCGAATACCAGTCACACCAGGCCTTTTCCTGGGACACCATTTGGCAAGGTGGGTTTGTCACGTCATGCCAACTCTGCTCCCTCTGACCCGGCAGCATTGAGCCCTTGGAGGAGACCCTGGGAAGGACACTCCTCTGAGTGGACAGAGAGCAACAGTGGGTGGGGCTGGGATCTGGGCTTAGAGGAGGAAGAGAAGTCCCATGTGCCCAGGGAAGGCTGACTTTTCTGTGTTCAGTAGGAATTCACCTTGAGAAATGACCTGGGACTATACCCGAAAGACATAGCTGGAGGGGTCAGAAGCTGGTGGACCCCAGATCTGAGGCTGCAGCCAGCTGCCCAGGGTGCCTACCTTGGTGGGGGTGAGAGGCTGTCATCCTCCGCTGAGGATGTCTGACCCCCAGGCTCTCTGTCTGCCCTGTGCCAGCTGCCCCCTGCCCCAGCCTGCCTGGCTGCTTCTCTGGGGAGAACACGGCCAGCACTTCCTGGCCTGGAGCTGCCCATATCAGCACATGGTCTCAGAGAGCAGGCAGCTGGTGTGACCACGTGGGGTCGTTGCATATAAAACTCATTGATCTTGAGCCGTGATTCATCTTCATGTGCACCAGAGTGTGGAGTCGAAAGATGGATTCATCCTTGGGGGAGAAAGTTTACTTTCAATATCTAACTTTATGGGAGATATAAACTGTGAATTTTAAAACCAAGAACAGCATGCTGAGAATCTTCCAAGCCCTTTCATTTTCTTATCTCCAAAGAACTGGTGAGGATATGGGGATACATACTGGAATCCAATACGTGCAGCTCATAGGCAACTGGGATCCTCTGAGGTGGTTTGACAGCCTCCTTGGTTGTCAGCAATTCATTCTGGGTTCCAGTGTTTGCCATCTTTGCTGTGGAACCGAGCAGAGCCAGCAATGTATAGATGATCCCTGGACTTCAAAGATTGCACATGCATTTTCAAGGACATGTTTTTTTCAGTAGCCTTTTTACTGAAGACTAACATACATATAGAAAAGCACACAAATCAGAAAGGTACAGCTTGATGCATTTAAAAAAGCGAACACATCCATGAACTGGCATCCAGAAAGAGATAGCAGCAGCCTCCCTCCTCCCACTCCTACTTCTTCTTGGCGCCTCGGAGGGAAGTTCTTACTTCTATGACCACAAATGAGTCTTGTCTGGGTTTAAACTTTGCATAAATGAAATCATAAAGTATGGCCTCTTTAGTGTCTGACTTCTTTTGTTCAAGTTATATTTGTGAGATTCATCCAGGTTATTATGGGCAGAAACTCGTTCTCGTTACATTATTGCACTCAGTGGTATGAATGTGTATCTAACTGCTTGAAAGTATTTCTCTATATCCTTGTCGATGGACAGTACAGTTGTCTTCCATAGTTAGGGGCTCTGATGAGCTGGGTTCATGCACTTGTCTGTGGGTGTATGTGAGCGTTTCATAGGATATGTATTTTCAACTTTAGAAGATACTGTGGAACAGTTTCCAAGCTTACTATAACAATATATTCTCTTGCCCAGAGTCTGACTGAATCCCTTGTTCTGCATCAATGAAAGCATTTCATATAATCAGTCCTTTTAATTTTAGCTATTCTGGTGGTCATTGTAGTTTTTCATTTGCATTTCCACAAGCACTTTGATTCATGATTTTTTTTGATTTGGGATCTCACTTAATTCATATGTTTATTTACCTTTTCTAATCTTCTGCCCATTACAAAATGAGCTGTCTATTGTTTTCTTATTGATTTGTAGGACTTCTTTATATATTCTGGATACAAACTTTTCTTTGGATGCATGCTGCATTAGTCATGATTTTCCAGAGAAACAGAACCAATAGGATATATGTATTCTTTAAAATAGAATTTAAAGGGTTTTATCCTTTAAAATGAGATTTATTATGAGGAATTAGTTCACACGATTATGGAGTCTGAGAAGTTCCCTTGATCTGTGGTTTGTATGCTGGAGACCCAGGAAAGCCAATTGTGTAATTCAGTCCAAATTCGAAGGCTTGAGAACCAAGAGAATTAATCTCAGTCCAAGGGCAGGAGATCCATGTCTCAGCTCAAGCAGGAAGGCAGGAAGCAAAGGGGTGAACTTCTACTTCTACCTTTTGTTCAGTTGAGGCTGTTGATGGACTGGGTGATGCCTGCCCTCATTGAGGGCCAACTACTTTACAGAGACTATCACCGATTGCTAATCTCTTCCAGAAACACCTCCATAGATATATTCAGAAAGAATGCTTAATCTAGGGACCCCATAGCTTAGTCAAGTCGACAAATAGAAAAAAACAGTACATGTTCATTGCAAATATCTCGTCACAATTTCCAGCTTAGTCTTACTTCTCTTCATGGTGTCCTTTGATAAACAGATGTCCTTAATTTTAACAAAGTCCAGGTTTCGATCTTTTCATTAGTGATCAGAAAATGAATATAACTTGAGAATTTTATTTTTTATTTCTGTTACTAATATACTGAGATATAATTAATGTTTTATGCTATGTATCTAGTGATCTTGCTAAATTCAAATATTGATTGTAATAATTTAGCTGTAGATTCTCTTGGATTTTCCTCATGCACAGCTGTGTTATCTGTAGTTAATTACAGTTGTGTTTTGTTTGTTTTTTTGTCTTTTGAGTTGGAGTCTCACTGTTCACCCAGACTGGAGTGCAGTGGCACACTCACAGCTCACTGCATCCTCGACTTCCTAGGCTCAGATGGTCAGACTCCAGAGTAGCTGGGACTGCATGCACGTGCCACCATACTTGACTAATTTTTTAATTTTTTTGTAGAGACGAGGTCTGGCTATGTTTCTTGGGCTGGTCTTGAATTCCTGGGCTTGAATTGTCCTCCAGCCTCAGTCTCCCAAAGTAATAGGATTACAGGTTACTGCGCCTGGCCATCCATACAGTTTTAATTGTTTTCTTTCCAATTCTACACTTTTGTTTTTTTTTCCTGTCTTATTATACTGACTAGGGCCTCTACTACCATATCTTACAGAAGTGGAAATAGAAAATATCCTTGTCTCAGTCCTGATATCAGAGAAAAATGCACAATATTTTATCAGAAAGTATGTTTCCTGTAGGTTTTTGATCATACCCTATGTCATATTAAGAAAGCTCTTTCTATTTTTAATTTCTCACACTTTTCATCCTAAAGAGTGTCAAATTTAATCAATGCTTTTCCCAAATTTATTAAAATTATTACAAAATTTTTCTTCTTTATTCTTTTAATATGGCCAATTACATTTATTGATTTTCAAATATTAAACTAATCTTTCATTTTTGTGATGAACCTAATTTGGTTGTAATATGTTATCTACCTTATATGTTTCTGGATTTAATTTCCTTATATTTGGATGAGAATTTTATATCTATGCTCATGAGAGATTAACCTATAATATTCCTTTCTTATAATTTTTTTCTCAAATTCTAGGATCAATTTATAAGTTTTATAAAATGAAATGGTATTTCCTTTTTTTCTATGGTCTGAGATAATTGTATGAAATTTGTGTTAGTTCACCTTGAAATATTTGAAAAAAATTTGGTGAAATTATAAGGTCCGAGAGACTTTGGTGGAAATATTTTAAATTAATGATTCAATGTATGTGTTTATTAGGTATAGGACTACCCAAATTTTCTATTTCTTCTTGTGACTCTTTGCTAAATTGTTTTTTAAAGAATATGTCCATTTCATTGGATTTATTGATTTTTTTGGCACAGTGTTGTTCATAATACTTCATTATGTTTGTAATGTCTGTAGAATTTTTAGTAGTAATCTCTTCTTAGTCCCTGATATTGCTGACATATGCCTTTTATGTTATTTTTTATTAGTCTTGACCAGATAATTACTAATACTGGAAAAAAAACAAATTTTTAGTGAACATTTGTTTTCTATTAATTACATTCAACTATTATCCCTATTATTGCTCTCTTTCTATTTTCTTTGAGCTGAATGTGCTACTCTTTCCCTGATGTTCTTAGAAGGTTGTATCTTGGCTGGGTGCAGTGGCTCACGCCTATAAACCTAACACTTTGGTAGGCCGAGGTGAGAGGATTGCCTGAGCCCACAGGTTTGAGACCAGCCTGGGCAACTTGGTGAGACCTCATCTCTACAATAAATCATAAAAATTAGTTGGGCATGGTGGTGCACGCCGGTAGTTCCAGCTACTTGGAAGGTTGAAGTGGAAACGTGCCACTGCACTCTAGCCTGGATGACAGAGTGAGACTCCAACTAAAAAAAAAAAAAAAGAAAAAAGAAAGTTATACCTTGATCATTGACTTTCAACTATTTTGCTTTGCTAATATATCATTATTTAAATTTTCATGCTAAAAATTTCCTCTAAGTGCAGTTTTAGCTGGCTCCCACAAGTTTGATATGTTGCATTTTTATTACCATTCAGTTTGAAAGATTTTCTAACTTTCATTTATACTTTATCTTTGACCCATGTTTTATGCAGAGGTACTTTGCTTAATCTCTAAACATTTGGAAGATTTTTCTAGTTGTTTTTAATCATCATTATCAATGTCTAGCTTAATTCTACTGTAGTCAGAGAACATATTCTGAATTATTGCAATCCTTTGAAATGTGTTGAAACTAGTTGTTTGATCCTGCACATGGTCAATTTTGGTAATTGTTCTATTTGGGCTTAAAAAGGAGTGTGTGTTCAGCAGAGTAAGCACTCACATGAGGGCTATGAGGACGAGTGTGCTGGCCCATGTGCCTGGAGTGACGTGGGCAGGAAGAGTGTGAATAGTGAAGTCTGATTATGTGGGTCCTTGCTGGTTGGTGCTGAGAACTTTGACCTTTACTCTATGAGGGATCAGCATCTGCTGCTGTGCTCCGAATGGAAGATGAATGATGTGACTTAAGGTTTAACAGGATCATTTTGGCTTCTGTGCTGTGGGCAGACCTTGAGGGCAAGGGTAGGATCAGTGGGACCAGAAGACTGTTGTGGTAGCCACATGAGAGAAGGTGGTTCAGGTTATGGTGGAAGGAGTGAAGACGGCAGACATACTCTAGTTCTGGAAATATCTCAAAGGTGGAGCTAAGAGCATTTGCTAAGAATTTGGATTTGAAGTAATAAAGAAATAGAGGAGACAAAGGTGCCTTCAGGTCCCAAGTCCCAGGCAAGTAGAAGTTGGAGATGCCATTTACTGAAGTGGGAAGTACAAGGGGCTGATGATCCAAATGGGTTTTGGCAGATTGAGATTGAGATTCCTAATGGACTCTACAAGTGGCTGTTGGGTAGCCGCTTGGATGCATGACATGAGTTCAGGGGTGAGGTTTGGGCTGAGGATGTGAGTGTGGCCAGGCCAGCGTCTGTAGATGAGGCAAGGTCACAGAGTGAGTGAGTTGGAGGAAGATGGGGACCAAGCTCGGACCTGGGTGCAGATGCTGAGAGTCAAGGATTGAAGGATAACCAGGAAAATGGCATGAGGAAGAGGCAGTATGGAAATCAGGTAAGCAGGGAGTCCTGAAAGCCACATGAATATGGAGTTTCAGCCACATGGGTGCTCTCTGCTGACAGGTTAAATAAGATGAGGCCCACTTACCATTAGACTTAGGTGGTCATGGGCAGTGTTCACCTCCTGAATGTCTCTTGTGTTTGTCCATATCTCTTCATCTCTCAATCTGCCATTACTTCTCACCTGGAGTCAATGGTAGCCTCTGGTTTTATCTCTCCATTCACTGTCCTCCCTTCTTGGTCATGGACACATGGGTATCTGGCTTCCATGGCCCTTTGGAGGTCACCATGGCCCCCCAGTTGGTCCCTCTGATGTGCATTTTTTTCCCACTCTCAGGCGACCTTCACCTGTCCCAGGTGCTACATTCCAACAGCCTCTCTGATATGGCCATCCCTCCCTGAGCCATTTTCAGTGTACACCCAGCCCTGAGGGTGTATCTCCATCTCCTACACTGGCTATGCATCCCCTGAGGGTATAGTCTGCTTGGTTCACCCACCCTCACATTCCCAGTGACAGAGGGTGTGGAAGAATGTTCTCCCAGGGTACTGTTTTGGTCAAAATTCCTGTTTTCTTACTTAGTATCTTCATTGTTTCTTTTTTCTAAGGCACTATCATTGTAATTTTGATTTAAAAATTACCTAGGTTTCTTTGAAATAAATTTCTAAGCCATTAAATTTATTTTTAAAATTTTAACTTTGTCACCAGAAATGTAGTTTCTACAATTTCTACTTTTTTGGGGGGAATATTTTAAAGCATGTCTTAAAAATTGAGACGTATAAGATATAAGAAGTATAAGAGAAAAGTGCTCTACACATAAATGTGCAGCTTAATGGCAGTTTCTAAGATGGACCCCTGCGTCACCACCACGGAGTAAAGACTAACAGCTCTGAAAGCACCCGGGCATACCCCATCCTTTCCTACTCCCCAAAAGCAACTTTTGTGATAAAAATATAATGCTTGGTAAACAAGCAAGAAACAAAATAATTTATGCAAGATGACTTCATTTTCATTTATATAAAGTGATTTTTAAAGACTCTGTTGAGATGTTTGTTGTGACCTATTATATGATTAATTTTTTAAAAAGAACATGGGTGCTGGAAAAGAAGGTGTATCCACAGTCTGCAGAGCACAAGATGTTTCATACAGTTGAAATAAATGCATAACATTCTAAAATTTTGCATGATTATATGTATATTTTCAGCTTTATTAAGTTTCATTGTTGAAATCCTCCATATCTTTGTGTGGTCAAAGGGGTTTAGCTGGACAAAACTCAAGTGCAAGGAGACTGCTTTGTTTTCCCTAAACATAGTTGCCAGGGGTAGATACATGCCTCTCAGCTACCTCTGGGGACTTTCCCCAACCTGTCTGGTCTCTTGAGGTCCTGAGGGTCTCTTGCTTTTCAGAACCCCTGTGGTATTTTCCATCTACGTGGCAGTTGTGGACACATGTGACCACATGCCTGGTTCAGGGTCACTCAGCCCGGGAATCTCCATATGCCCCGGAAGAGGCCATAAGAACTCTGCTATGAATATGGGGACAGTTGTTCTTCCTGGGGCCCTGCCACCTCCCTGGGGCATCTTGAAGGGATAGGGCAGGGAAGGAGGCTGTGGTCCTATCTCCCATGCCCACCTAAGCCTGATATCCTGGGCTGGCTGCTTCAGACTGCACCCCTCCAAGCGGGCCTTTCTATCTACCACTCATGGCAGGACCCCTGCTTTTCTCAGCCTCCCAAGGCCTTAAGAGCCAGGATGGATTCTCTTAGGAAGTGAATGGGATGGAAACGGCTCATATCATTCAGGTTATTTTATCCAACTTGCTAATTCCCAACTGCTAATTTTGGCCCTTTTGATCTCCAAGGAAAAAGCATGCAGTTAATTTTCATATATATATATATATATATATTTTTTTTTTGAGTTGGAGTTTCACCCTGTCACCCAGGCTGGAGTGCAGTGGCACAATCATGGCTCCCTGCAGCCTCGAACTCCTGGGCTTAGGTGATCCTCTTGCCTCAGCCTCCCAAATAGCTGGGACTACAGGCATGTGCCACCTTGCCTGGCTAATTTTTAAATTTTTTTGTAAAGATGAGGTCTCACTATGTTGCCTAGACTGCTCTCGAGCTTATAGGCTCAAGCAATCCTCCAGCCTCAGCCTTCCAAAATGTTGGGATTGCAGGTGTGAGCCACCATGCTCCGCCAACTTTTCCCACTATTAATCTGTTTCTGTCACTCCGTCTCCTTTTTAAACAGTTACCCCATGTAATTATTGGTGTAAAGTCATTGGAGGGGATTTTTAATGCATTTTCTGGGGTTTTCCCCCAGCACCATGCCGTTCTTTTTACTCCTTTCTCACTCTCAAGACATGCAAGATCCTGCCTCACTCCCACTGGGTGAACAGTTTGCCCAGGGCCCCAGGTTTTGACAAGTTTTGTAGAGGCTAAATCCTGTGCCAGCCTGGATGGGAAAGGGAATGATGGGCTCAGCTACCTGCCCGAGTCTGGGCCTCTCCAGACCAGGGAGTCCCCTGTCCCTGGTTCTCCCCAGGCACGCAAGTGTTCTGAGAAGCCCCTGGAGAGTATGCTGCACCCTGCCACCCCCTCCCAGGTTCTGCTGTCTCCAACAGGCTTTCTGGTGCCCATGCACTCTGGTGCCCAGGCACCCACACTGCCTGGAAGCAGCTGCTGACAAGGGTGGAGGTGTGGGGAGGGTCACCCTGTAGGTGGTCAGGTGTGCCAGTCAGACCAGGGAAAGATGGGGGTGGGTGGTGCTGGGGCGGGTGGGCTGTTATGAAGTGATTCTTTGGTTTTCCAGGAGCTCCAGGCTCCCAGGCACGGTTAGGTTTTTCCGTCTGTCTCTGTTACCTGGTAATTAGTATCAGTCCTCCCAGATGCTGGATCCAAGTTGTCTGCCCGTCTTTGTTCCAGACAGGAAGTTATCTACGTTCTTGTCTTCATGGATGTCTGAGGACAGAGTTGGGAGAGGCAGTGGAGCTGCAGGCAGGAGGTATTTTGACCCGAAGCTCTCTGAGCAGGCATATCTGCCATTCACCCGTGTTGGAAAGAGTGGCTCATTCCCTCCTGGGATGAAGGTTGAACCGAGCACTCCAAGGCTTCTATTGCCTGTGGTCCATGGTCTCCACCTCTGACTTTCCTGGCCTTTTAAAAAAAATCATTGCCAAATTAATTTCATAAGGGAGGTGGGCAGGTGAGGACTTGGCATCTAGTTGACGTTTCCTTGACTGACCTTATGCTCCATAACCCTGGACACATGAGATTTTCTTCCAGGAGAGAGCTCTGACGTTGTGGTAAAGACAGAGACACACATGTGGGGAAGAATCATTACACACATGTGGGGAAGAATCATTGTTTCTTCATGCTCCGGGACGCTGAGGCTAAGTGAAAGCTGCCAGTTCAGCCTCTTCCAAGGACGTGTGGGGCTCTTCATCACTTCTCAAAGGCCAGGACATCCCTGAGACATTTCCGTGCACACACTGCTTCCCAGCTGCTATCCAGAAGAATCCTTCCGTCCTTGTTTGCCTGGTGGACTTCACTCTGAAGCTCACTCCCTCAGGGAAGTCCCCATCAAGTAGGTCACCAGCCCCTCTCTGCTGCAACAGGGCTGGCTCTGTCATGCGTGGTGGAGGAACAGAAGCCGGGGCTGTTATGAATGCCCTGTTTTCTTTACATTCAGCATTAGGCCAGCATGTTTGGTAATAATTTGTTAAATGAGTTAGGTAAGGAAAAGACCCTAGACCTCCAAGAAGACAAGCCTCAGAATGGAAAAAGATATTCACAGCATGTGTACGTGACAAGGCTTAGAATCCAGAATATACAAAAAGCATCTACAAATCAATTACAAAACAATGGGAGACTGAATAGAAAAGCAGGCAGGGTGCCAGGACAGGCACCTGGCAGAGAGGAGACCCAAGTGGCCATAAGATGTGTGTATAGGTTCCCAGCCTCAGGGTACTCAGGGAGACACATGTCAAGACTGCAACAAGTCACCACTGCCCAGCCACTCAGTTGGCAAAAATTAAATGCTGACAATGCTATGTTGACGAAGCTGGAGAGAAATGGGGACTTTCACACACTGAATGTGAATTGGTAAAATCACTTTCGGACATGGTTTAATGTCACCTGGGCAGTTAGAATATGTGGACGCCTTGACTTGGCAGATTCATCTGGGCATATATACCCTAGAGAAAGCAGAGTATAGATAACAGCACCAGTGACACACAGAAATGGTCATAGCAGCCTTGTTCCTAATAGCCAGAAATCATCGATCCATCCTATACACTGTGACTGTGGCCAGTTGTACATCTGCTGGTCAGCTGACTGTGCCCCACTGCCCTAATGTGCCTGGGTAACTGAGTCAAGCAGACCTCTGGGCACCCTGGCAGAGAAGGGCTTTGTAGCATATTGAATCTAGAAGTTTGATGGGGAAACTGAGTCATCATTCCATGGCAGCCAAGAGCAGAAGCTCCTCAAATTCAAGACTGGGAGAAGCTGAGTTTCAGTGAAACAGTGTCATTCCTCGCATTCAGTTGTTGTGGTAAAGGTTGGTTTTATCGACTCTGTGTGATTGTTTGCATTTAGTTTGCAAACACCTTACTTTATATTTAAATATGTTTATGTATAATAAATCAAACTTTAGTCAATGCTGGAGCACAGCAAGAGTTGTATTTTCCCCTTAAAGTTACCCATAGGGGCTGTTTTGGGATTTCTCTCAGGTGGAGCTGGGGTCACTGAGGAGAGGAGGACCAAATCTAGAAAGAGGGTGGCTCATGGGGTGCCCTAGGGTCTGCTGGACCTCAGACAGATAGTCCAGCTGCCCTAGAGCTGATGGAGAGGGATGCGGCTGTGGCCTCCTTGGACCACTGAGCCAGCATGGGACTGAACGCTCTGTCCTCATCCTGAGTGAGATGGACACCATCAGATCCTTCTTGAGGCCCGGCATCCAAGACTCTGGGCACTTCCTCTCCTGAGACCCTTGCCCCCTCCTCCAGCCTGCAGTAGCCTGGTAAGAGCCCTGTGAGTGTCTGAGGGTGGATTTGCCAACTGAATCCTTGCGTTTGGGGCTGGGAGGCCTCCTAAATTCGAGTTCTTCCCCAAATGACAGCCTGCAATCATGAAGCCAGCTGCATCATTCCTCAGGAATGTGCCTCTGTGCTTGTGCTGGCCCCAGGTCTCTCCAGTCACTAGACTGGCCTCAGCAGACCCTCGGGCCAGACCTCCTCCTCCTCACCCTTCTCTGGTCCCTGGGGGAGAAGATTATTTTTCCTGAGGGCTGCAGCTCATACATAGGCAGCGGAGCTCAGCTTGGTGGGTTGTGGGAAGCAGCTTCTACATCCTTGGACGCCTGCTGGACACACAGGGCAATGGCCTTGCAGTCATTTCTGCCTCTCAGCCAGGAGTCACAGGGTCCCCAAGCCTCAGAGTCATGTAGAAAATCAGGAGGAGGGCCAGGCAAGGCCAGCACTGGGTCCAGAGGTTGGGAGGGGCCTGAGGGTGCCTGCACCCAGTCTGCCCTAGGGGATCCTATGTCTGTAGCCTGGAAGCCTGGCCCCTGTGACACTGCAGATCCTTTCAGAGGTAAGAACAAGGAAATTGGGTAGGGTGAGGCCCTGGCTTGGGGCTAGTCCAGGAAGCCACAGGGTTGCAGAATCAGGGCCAGGCTTGACTGGACAGGCAGAGAGAGCCCAGAGAGACTCTCCCGGGGTTTCTGGACAGCGGGATCAGGGAACCTGAGACCATCAGCTGTTTTGTTAGCCCAAACTGGATGCCAGTGTAAGTGTGTGTGAGTGTGTGTGCATGTGTAGGAGCCTGTGTATGTGTGCGATTGTGTGTGTGTGAGCATGTGAGTGTGTGAGCATGTGTGTGCCTATGTGACTGTGTGTAAACATGAGTGTGGGGGTGAGCGTAGGTGCCCACATCCTCACTCCCTGCCCAGGAGGGCCTGGGAAGTTAGTAAAAACAAAACTGTAATTTCCTTTCCATTCAAGGGTAAAGACCTTCAGAAATCTCTTCGTAGCATCTTTCAGCCAACTTCACCATATCTTCCCCATCCCTGGCTTTAAAGACATAGTTTTTATCATATTTGTCAATCTATTTGACAAATAGTTTCTTAATTTGTTAAAATGTACATAATGTTATGAGAATTCTTTTGCACATAGGACACATTAACAATAAAACTGAAAACGAAGTAATAAATGATCCAGGTTGGGTTGTTATTCTGGCTTTCCTGAGTTGACTGCTCACTCTTAGACAAGTCTGACATTTCCAGAGGGTGGCAGTTGTCGGACTCCAAGGCCCTGCACACCACCCTATACTTCTCAGGATGACTGTGGTAACCACTTCCCTTCCTGGCCGGCTTGGGAAAGCTGAGCAGAGGATGGGGGCAGTGGGGGCTCAGTGCATGTTCAGGCGCGCCTCTTTCCTCCCCACTCTCCCTTCAAGGCCTCTGTGGCTTTCTCAGTCTTGTTCTCCCTCCTTGGGGGCCCAGCCTGGGCTGCCTCCCAGACCCCCCCACCCCAATTCCTGATCCTGGTTCCAATACCCTCAGGACCCCAGCCAGAGCCTGAGAGTGAATATTGTCTAGAAAAGGAATTGCCTAATGTGCATATAAGAAAGGTGTAGGCTCTGAGCGCCAAGGCTGGTGCTTGTCACAGAGACCCCTCCATCCACTCCCAGGTCCCCACCACACCTGGGCAGATGCTACTGGGCCAGGCTGGACAGGCTTTCATCTAAGGAACCCGGAGAGCCCACAGATTCAGGGACATGAGAGGCTGGCTGTGATAGGAATGGGGAGGCAGGTGCAGACCCCTGTGAGACTCTGAGACTCTGAGCTCACTGGGGCCGATGGTCTGGGACCTACATTGGCCTAGAAGACCCAAGTTGAGGGAAGAAGAGAGGCCCCAGCCATGAGCTGAATGTATGTATTCTCCCAAAATCCTATGTTGAAATCTAATTCTGATGTGACAGTGTTAGGAGCTGAGGTCTTTGCAAGGTGATCAGCTCATGAGGGTGAAGCCCTCATGAGTAGGGTCAATGCCCTTGTAAGAAGAAGCCAGAAAGTGGGACATGGAGGAGGGGCAGGACTGTAGAGGTGAGGGCCCTTTCAGCCTTGTGAATGAGAAATCAGGCATCTGCAATCCAGAACGGAGTCCTCCTAGACTCTGGCCAGGCTGCGGCCTGATCTCAGACCTCCAGCCTCCAGACTGAAAAGTAAATTTCTGTGGTTCACAAGTCACTCACTCCATGGTGTTTTTTTTATTGAGGGGTCTCACTTTGTCGCCTAGTTTGGAGTACAGGGCCACGATCATGCCTCACTGCAGCCCCAAACTCAGGCTCAGGTGATCCTTCTGTCTCAGCCTCCCTAGTAGCTGGGACTACAGGCACACACCACCACACCGGGCTCATTTAAAAAAATTATTCCATAGAGACAAGGTCTTGCCATGTTGCCCAGACTGGTCCTGAACTCCTGGGCTCAAGCAATCCTCCCATATCGTCCTTTCAAAGTGCGTTGATTACAGACGTGAGCCACCATGCCCAGGCAGTTCATGATATTTTGTTATAGCAGTCCCAACAGGAGTGGCCCTGTGGGGCTTCTAGAGCCTGCCCCCACTTCCCCCATGTCCTGCCTTTCTCCTCCTCACCCTGCCTCTTCCTTCACTCCACATCCTCTCTTCCATGCGCAGCCTCCTCCACTGCCTTGCACACCCCCCACAGCCCTGCCTGCCTTGTCCCCTCTTTCCACCTCTTCCATATCCCACTCCCACTCGTCTCACCCCAGGGACATGACATTTTCTTCATGAGAATCTCTACGGGAGACTTCATGGGGCATCCGTCCTACCCAGGCCATCTGAGGTGGGCATACTCAGGTCTTCAAAGGCCAAATGAGGCCCCCAAACTGGCTCCTGGGAGCACAGAGCCTCCTTGTTTCTTTGGCTCAGGCCCTCCCCTATGTCCTATACACAGGAGTCTGGAGGGAAACCTTGGGGCCCCCAGCCCAAGGGTCCTCCACTCCCCATCACTACAGCCTGGGACCAGTTCCAGGCTCTCCCAGAGTCCTGCAAGCTTGGCCCTGCCCAGGACACCCTCAGACACGCTCTGGGTCAGTGCTCAAAGATGGATGAAGGGCAGAGAAGGGGTACCCCTCTTTTTCCTGGGATAGCTACAGCTGTACCAGTTTCCAGAAGCTCCTGCAGAAACTACCTGATGAAGTCTCAAGAGACCCAGAAAGGCAACAGCCAACTCAGCCTGGAAACGCAGCCTAGACTGGCAGAGAGGCCAGCCCAAGTTTGGGGATCCAGGCCAGAGGGGAAGACCTGGAACAGCCCCAGGGACATCATCATCAGGACTGAGTGCCAATTTCCACACCACCCTCCACCATCTCAGAAACAACAGTTAGCCGTCCAGGACTCAGCCACACCCAGGCCCACCTCACCCTCCCTTGCTCTCCTACTTCTTTTTTCTTTCTTTCTTTTTTTGAGTCGGAGTCTTACTCTGTTGCCCAGGCTAGAGTGCAGTGGCACGCTCATGGCCACCAGACCCATGACCTGCTGGGCTCAGGCGATCCTTCCGCCTCAGCCTTCCAAGTTGCCGGAACTACAGGTGCATGCCACCACACCCAGCTAATTTTTTGATTTATCGTAGAGACAAGGTCTCATCAAGTTGTGCAGGCTGGACTAGAACCCCTGGGCTCAGGTAATCCCCTCACCTCCACCTCCCAAAGTGCTGGGACTACAGGAACACATCACCAAACCTGGCTCATTTAAAAAAATTATTCCATAGAGACAAGGTCTCGCTATGTTGCCCAGGCTGGTCTTGAACTCCTGGGCTCAAGCAATCCACCCATATCAGCCTTTCTTTTTTTTTTTTTTTTTGAGTTGGAGTCTCACTCTGTCACCCAGACTGGAGTGCAGTGGCCGCTCCCGGCCACGGCAGCCTCCACCTGCTGGGCTCCGGCGATCCTTCCGCCTCAGCCTTCCAAGTAGCTGGAACTACAGGTGCACGCTACCACTCCCAGCTAATTTTTTGATTTATTGTAGAGATGAGATCTCGCCAAGTTGCCCAGGCGAGAGTCTCGAACCCGCGGCCTCAGGCGATTCACTCACCTCAGCCTCCCAAAGCACAGGATTACAGGCTGAGCCACTGAGCTGGTTCCATATCAGCCTTTCAAAGTGCTTTGATTACAGACATGAGCCACCATGCCCTAGCGCAGGCTGCTTCCTGTCTTTCAATGCATTGGCCTGCTTTGTCTCCACTATGTCTGAGACAGATGGCTCCTTAGGGCTCCTTAGGGCCCCAGGGCGCCCACTGCTCAAGGTCAGCACCTTTAGACCTCTGTGTCTGTCTCTGCCTCCCTCTCTACTCCTCAGCAGCTTGGGGGAAGAGGCCCTTAGCTGAAGGCAGGTTGCTGGAGAAAGCCTTGTCTCTGCTCAGCCTTCAGCAGGTTTAACATCATCAGAATAAGATGCAAAGTTTCATGTTCCCCATCCCCACCTCGGCTCCCAGCACCCAGCCTGGGACCTCTTGGTTTGGTTACCTCAGCTGCAGCCGTATCAACCTCCTTGATGTCCCAGAATATCCCAGCCGTATACTGCTGCCCCTGGGCCTTTGTGTCTGCTGCTCACCTGCTGAGAAGTTCTACCCTAGTATGTGTGGCTCCCTTGTTTCCTTCTGGTCCATGCAAAAGTCACCACCTCATAGAGACCCTCCCTGGTCTGCAATACCATTCTTCCAGTCATGCCCCCTGATGGCATTTGGCAGAGCTGCAGGAATTTGATGTCTGCTCCGAGGAGAGCCCAAGCCCCAGGAAGCAGGGGCTCCCCTCCCTCTTTCTCCCCAGAGCACTTTCTCCCCCATTCCCGACTCCACCCCTGGGTCCTGGTCTAAGGGTTCAGGGATGTGGGTGTTCTGGAGAGCTGCAGAGGGACCTGTGCTGGTCAGTGCAATGAGGCAGGGGACCCTGCACCCTGAACTTTCTGGATCCTGGTTCCCACCCAGGGTGTGTGCAGTAGTGACCCTGAGTGGTTCTGAATTGTGGTGTGTGTGTGTGTGTGTGTGTGTGTGTGTGTGTGTGTGTGTATGTAACGAAATGAAAATTCGTCACTCACTTTATATTCCAACTGGGTTTAGTAAATCTCTCCCAGAGTCCTGCAAGCTTGGCCCTGCCCAGGACACCCTCAGACACGCTCTGGGTCAGTGCTCAAAGATGGATGAAGGGCAGAGAAGGGGTACCCCTCT
>CAUYQG010037621.1:0-28255 GCA_963574415.1 Tarsius wallacei | reverse complement strand
TCTGTTGTTTTTTGACTTTTTAATAAAAACCAACCTGACTGGTATGAGATGGTATCTCATTGTGGTTTTGATTTCCATTTCCCTAGTAGTTAGTAATGTTAAGCATTTTTTCATGTTTGTTGGCCACTTGTATGTCTTCCCATGTCTGTTCATGACCTTTGCCCGTTTATTAATGCAGTTATTAGTTTTTCTTCTGTTTTGAGTTATTTGTAGATTCTGGGTATTAGACCTTTGTGGAATACATAGTTTGCAAATGTTTTCTTTCATTCCATAGGTTGTCTTTTGTGGGAGTCCAGCTCCAGCAGGGACCAGAGATTCTGGGAAGTGAGATGGTATTGGCGACTAAGTGGGGAAACGAGAGAGAGAGAGAGAGAGAGAGAGAGAGAGAGAGAGGGAGAGAGAGAGAGAGAGAGACTGGACAACTGTTCAATATTGAGCAGAGGCTGTTTATTGAAGGTTCACAGTGGGCTTTTATCCCCAAATTCTACAAAGTCATTCTCACATGTCTTTCACGTGAACACAATGCCAGGTGCATGAGGGGTGTCCCCCACCCACCAGATGTTCCTTCAGGCATTCAGGCATGAGGAAGAACAAACCCAAAATCATCTTTCTGCTCCTCATGCTTGGTTAATGTTCCTTAAAGGCAATGAACAATACCTTCCTAAAGCACAATGTTTCTATAAACTAAAAAACCCATTACAAGGGCTAACCTTAATCATGACTAACCTATCCTATAAACCTTTTTCATTCTATGCTAATTTATACTAATACCAAGTTAAGCATTGAAACTTAAACGATCACTCTTACAACCTGAGGCGGCCTAACCCAGAATGTTTTGACTGTGGCCCAGTCCAAAGTTCGTGGTGGGCCCAACCTGAAGTAGGCTGACCGCATTCTTTTAACAAGATGGCTACCTGTGGCCAACACTAAGGCTCCTCAATGTGAACTAAGTTTGAACTGTAAGTAGTATGAAAACCAAAATTGCAGTCTGTGGAAAAATGGGAACAATGAGCTTCTGAAGTTACGTTGTGTTCATCCCAGTCTCAGAGTTATGTGCTTGAGCTTACAGGAGTTTTTTCTGGCTGTAGTGCTAGGCAGAAAAGGGAGAGGAAATGGTCTCGGGGTCAACGGCCCTTCCAGATCCCTAACGCTCAATGGGCCTCCGTGGCCAGCTCCCAACAGTCTTTCAACTCAGTTGATGATTTCTTTTGCTCTGCAGAAGCTCTTGAGTTTGATTCGGCTCCATTTACCAATTTTGTCTTTTGCTGCTTTTGCTTTGGAAATCTTGGTCATGAATTCATTGCCTAAGGTGATGTTTAGAAAAGTGCTTCCTATGCTATCTTCTAGAATTTTTATAATTAGAGATCTTATGCTTGTCATTAATTCATCTTGAATTAATGTTTGTATATGGTGAGATGAAGGAGTCCCGCTTCATTCTTCTGCACATATTTACAGAATTTTCACAGAATTTTTGTTAAATAGGATGTCCTTTTCCCGAACTTTGTTTTGGTCAGCTTTATCTAAGATGAGATGGTTATATGCCAGCAGTTTTATTTCTAAGTTGTTAATTCTCTTCCATTGGTCTATGTGTCTATTTTCGTACCAGTACCATGCAGTTTTGGTTACTGTTGACTTGTAGTATAACTTGGAGCCTGATAATGTGATGCATCCATTTTTGTTCCTTTTACGCTTGATTGTTTAGCTATTCAGGTTCTTTTTTGCTCCCATATAAATTTAAGTAGTTTTTTTTTTCTAAATCTTTGAAAAATGATGCGGATGGTGCATTGAATCTGTTGATTGCTTTATGTAGTACAGACATTACAAAGTTCTTTTCTAGACCAACTTTAGTTAGTATTGTGTCAGTATCTAATGCAATAACACACACAAGAACAATCAATAGACAGCATATATAATTGATTGCCTAAAATCTTTTAAACTTCATATTTAATCTTAATTTCCATATGATAATAAATCCAATATCCTTAGCATATAGAATTTGTTATTAATGTTTATCTTAAGTTCAATAAATGTGCTATATTTGTGATTATATACATATATCTATATATGGATTACATACATATTTATATAGTCATAAAATCTTCTGTTATATTTGTTGCTATCCAACATTTTCCAATTATCTTCCCATTGATATTAGGATAACATCTCATATTTTTAATAGTAGAGTTTCAAAGGTAGACAGTCAATATATGGATTTCACTGAATGACTGTTGTGTAAATTAATGTTTTATACTCTGTCATCATAGCAAATCATTGTTTTCCTGTAGAGAAAATATTTTATAAAAGCATTTGTATATATAACTGTACAATTACTGTGTAATAATTCTTTCTTTTACCAGCATATATGACCTAAGAGAAAATGGCTATTTTGAAATAGTAATTATATATTTGGGGAGTAGTTTTCTGTTGTTCTCAACTTATAAAGAATGTAGTAATTTTATGGCACATAAACGTCTCTAAATTTTATCAGCTAGATATTTTGTTATAGCATCTATTTTGTTTTGTATTGTTGTACATAGTTTTTCTAACAAGTATGACTCAAATACCTAAGATGTGTGAATTTCTTAAAATCAAGTCACCCAAAAAGAAGTTAGCTAAATACTTTCAGAAAAGAAAATTTTTAAATTATACCTCAATCTGCATTTTCACTCTAAAAGTGAGTGAATCAGGGATATTGATGAGAGGGAGGATGATTCATATAGTAGGTTTTTTTTTTTTTTTGGCTTTATATGTGAGAAAGTCAGAACACAAATTACTGCCTCTAATCAGAATAAATAAGTTATAAAATATGGCCTACCATGGTTCCTCTTGCCTCCTGTCACCTCAGGTTGTCTTCTGTCACTGTTACTGAGCAGTCTTTATAGGGCAGCATTCATTAGAGCTGTCTGCTCAGCATTGAAAGGGGTAGGAGTATCTTCAGTAATCCCCTGAGGAGCACAACCCTGGGCTCTAATCCTAGATCATTGTTATGTAAAACACTGTTTTCTGATTGAATCTTACAGCAACCTCAAAAATTTTACAAGTCTATTGTTCACAGCAAGGATTAAAAATATTCTTCTTACCATTCTTCATAGTATCTACCTTCCCATCTGGACATTTGGTATCTTATATTTTCCAAAAATTATGGCGCTATAGACCTGTCTTTGGCCTTTTTTCTATAATGCATCTAATTTTCTAGTTATTCAATTCCCTTCTCTTTTTATGGCCTCAGTGACCTGTGGGGATGGAAAGAATTGCCAACAAATTTGAATGTAAAATATTAAAAGGCCAAAGCTGTAAAAAACTTTACTTAATTTTTAAGAATATTTTAGGTATTAAATTCTGTTACTACTGAATATTAAAATATCAAAAATAATAAAAGTAGTTAATTATTGTCCTAATAGTCCAAATGACAAGTAATCAATGGGTGTTTTATTGTCCTAAATCTGCAAATTTTCATTCAGCTAAAAAATGCTTTATGGACACTCTTTCTTAACAATATTTGTTCTTACTTCTAACATACTCTTATTACCTCTTTATTGAATGAAAAATAATTCTGTAAATTCCTTCTTTCTATTCTTTTTATTTGAGAAGACTATAATAAAATCTTTTAAACTACTTAGTCTTGGCCAAAATTTCTCACTTTCTTTCTTTCTTTCTTTCTTTTTTTTGAGTTGGAGTCTCACTCAGGCTGGAGTGCAATGGCATGCTCACGACCTCTCCAGCCTCTACCTGCTGGGCTCAGGCTATCCTTCCACCTCAGCCTCCCAAGTAGCTGGAACTACAGACGTGCGCTACCATGCTCGGCTTATTTTTTTTTATTTATTGTAGAGATGAGGTCTTACTGATGCCCAGGCTGATCTCAGACCCCTGAACTCAGGCAATCCTCTTACCTTGGTCTCCCAAAGTGCTGGGATTACAGGTCTGAGCCATTGCGCCCACCAAAATTTCTCTTTCAATGACTTTATCTAGAATATCAGCAATTTTAAGTAAATTATCTCTAATATTCATCTTAAGTGTGACATTTTGAACATCTTTTATGTCTAAGATAAATCTACAATGCCACTGAAATCATCAGGTGAGACAATGGGTAAAGGTTTATATACTCTTTTGTTATAACACCTATCTTGTTGCCCAGACTATATATTCCCTTTCAAGAGTTTTCAAGTTCCAGTTCCAGCCCATCAGTCAGGTCAGCTAGAATATACTGCACTTGCCCCCTGACATAATTTGCACATATCTCCCATGCCCAGCCTGGAACCATCCTACATTTATCACTACTCCTTAAGAACAGATTGCTTGTACCTTGAAAGTTCTCATTTCTCCAACCTAATAAATTAATCTAAGAAAATATACTAATGAATGTAGATTACTTATATGCTAGTGGTTTTTATTCATCATAAGTTTGACTTCCTGCATGAAATAATGTCATACATTTTCCTAGCCATTTATAATGTGGGAGTAATGGAGGAGGGTTAGGGGGCCCACACAACACACTGGGCACCAGGTTCACTATCAAGGAGGGAGAGCCCACTAGAAGCCCAAACCTCACCTGTACACAATTTACTTATGTAGTAAATCCTCAAATGTACCCCAAAACTATAAAATAAAATAAACAGCTATATTATTGCTTATTCAGTGCCTTTAAGGAAATATAATGTAAGAAAATATATTTGTTACATATGAAGAGTGTGAGAAATTTTATAAATCCCCTTATATGGCATTCTATCTCTATTCTTCCAAGGCAGTTTGATTTTATGCCTATTATAGATCAATTGCATCTGGTAATTTTTTGGTGCCATTTTCATTACCAAAATATCTCTATTCTAAAATCAAATAATTTGGTTTTTTACCTATTATTTCATTTATATATAACTGTGCTTACAATTCTGGGGAACCATAGCACAAGCTAAGATCATAAAATTAATCTCTCAGTAAAACGTATAGCATAATACGTTTCTATTTTTAATTTTCAGTCAAAATAGGCATACAATTTTTGTTATACAAATGGGTTTCTTTATTATTCATGCTAACATATACATAGTGTTGTATTACATATTCTAATTTTTTTTAAAAGCTGGAAAGTGCTGAAATACAGAAAGAAACAAAAACCTGATCAAGGAAATAGATGAAATAATCACAAAACAAACAAAACCACTTTAGAGATCCTTTCTGTTTTTTCCTGTATCCTAAAATGAAGGAGAAAGACACATGTATTTATTAACCCTGGATATTCTATCAGCTAACTCACCTATTTTTCAGCTCAATTGCTAAGAATGTCACCTTTAAATAAGCGCTATATATGCACTCTTACCTTGGCTCCTGAAACCAAAGCCATTGCTATTTTTTGTTGCTACAGAATATAGCTAGAAAAACATGTAGACATCCATGGTCTGAAAATACGTGTATTGTACATATGTGTTAAGGAGGTAAGTTTTGCAGTAAAGAAAAACGAGTGTAGAGACAAAATAAAATTTCCATTCTCTCTAAATGTAACTACACACACACACACACACACACACACACACACATACACACACACACTCATTATATGGGCTTACTGGATTATCTTCCAACATGCATTTCAATACCCATTAATAGTTTCATTGTAATAGAGGATGCATGTATTTCAAATTGATCAATTTACTGGCTATTAATCCAAGGAAAAGCACTTTTTCCTTCCTTGCAAAATTGTTTCCTGTGGCTGTCTAAAGTCTCCTAATGGTTGTTCTTCTCCAACAGTTACATTTTCTGTTAAACCGCTCCATACAGATTCAAAGCTTGATCAAAGATAATTTTTAAAATAATCATGTACTCTCATTACTTAAAATAATCATTGAATCGTCTTTTACCAAGCACATATTTAAAAAAATTTTTAAAGTAGGAATTGTTAAGCCCATAGTAAATCACATGTATTCCTTCTCCAGAAAATTGCCAGTTAATATAAATCTGATCTGTGGGATTTTAGAAGAGAAAAAGATAATACAACAGCTTGCAAACTACTGTACATATATTCAATGATTTTTAGATGCTAACCAATGGAAAAACTAAAATAATTGAAATGTTAAGCTCTTGGGAAAATAATAACACAAAACTTTCTTTCAAAATGCCTCAGAAATAGCTCCTAGTTTAGTACTGAATATGAGCAAGGACTCAGAGCAAAAATCAGATGCAAGTTTATTCTCTAATAGAGCTGCATGTACTTAGTGTCACATGTGGTCCAGGGTATGAGGTGCTGTGAACATTTTGCTGACCTGTGCACCTCCTAACACTTTCTCTCTTGATATTCAAATTAGCAACTTAAGCACCAAATTAAAAAGAGGAATTTGCCTAAGTGCTAGAGAGAGAAGGACGATAAAGAGGGCTAATAAGTTTCAGTTCTATTCTGTCTATACTTATTTCACCCATTACAAAACTTGTCTGCTTTTTTTTCCCCTGAGATCTGCTTGAACCCAATTGTTCAGTTCTTCAGTTGATATTCTGCTCAACTGATAACTTATTAGGATTTGCTTTTCCTTTCTCATGTTCCCCAAAATCAAACACTTCAGGTTCCAGTCATGCCCCTGGACACCAGAGTCTCTAATCCAGTGCACTCACGCAATAGAAGATTGAGCCAGCTGTCCCCAGTATGTTTGTCTTACCCTAGTCATTCTGGTTCTTGGAGTTCATCATACTCCCTTGATATGTCCTTTACTAAATAGTAAATACTTTCTCTTAGCAGCAATACAGTATATCATGATTAACCATTTATTTGATGTGAATTAATTTTCAGAAAATTGTAAGAAAATAAGCTTTTTTTATTTGTTTTTCTAATTTGGTCTTGAGGTACCTCCCTGGAGAATGGCTATAAACTCTATACCTGTCCTGATGAGGATTCAGGGCATTTGGTTGTGGATGTATTCAGTGTGACTTTCAGGGTCATAAGACAACCTAATGGTTCAGTGTCTCACTCATGACCAGGGAACTGGTTTATACTGGCAGACTCTTGTCTGACCTGTGTCCAGTTTGTTCCTATCAGTATAGCCATTCTCTAGGAGAGCCCTGTCTAAGAAAGAAGATAGGTCTGAGAAAGAGAGAGAGAGAGAGAGAGAGAGAGAGAAACTGTTTGATAGGTCACCAAAGCTTTTATTGAGGAAGGGAGTGGAAAATCCTAACCAGTAGGTTTAGAGCACACAGACATGAGTTCTATAGAGTCACACTGTGATTAAGAGGGGGTCACGAAGCACATCTGTGCAGTTCATGAGAGACTTGGGGATCCAAGACTCAAGTCATGTAAGTGGTATCTAGCTGTCCCCTAGGAAGATAGTCACCAAGAGGTGGTTGTACACTCCAGACATCTGGATCAACTATATTGAGGAACTGGGAGGAGGTAGAGAACTGGAAATTGTCAAGGGTGACTAAGTCCTGCTTCTGGTTTGAGAAAGTGAAGCCTGTATTCAATATAGACTCCAAGGCAACATACAATTATAGGAATTATGGCACAACCTGATATCAAGTATGTTTTGAGGAAGGAAATCGGAGATAAAGGAGAAGCTTCATATCCTGATGAAGTTCAACTCAAGTTGTAACCTAGGAAGGAACTCCAAGGATTTTATGAGAGCATTGGGTACCTAATATGGAAAGATACGCAAAAGAGAAATATATGGTAGCAAGAATAACTTTTACTTAACCTTAGTATGGACTCAGAAGCTATTACATATGTTGGCTTTGGTCCTAGAAGATTATTTCTAGCTGTAGTCATTTGTGAATGACATCCATTTTTTTTCTAACTCCAGAGGAAAAACAGTCTGTAATTTTAAGAGGAGAATGAGATTGTTTTTAAGTGATTTCATATTCACTGTTTCGAAGAGAAATCAAGCATCATAGTTTTATCAAAGGCTTAAAATGGCTTATTTAAAGAGGTATAGTCACATGTTATGTGAACTATCATTCTGGAATTAAGTGGAGATAATTTTGGTTTTAAATAAGATGTCAGTCCTTAAAGTAAATCTCAGCCATGAGATCTGCACCCATTAATTGACGTCAAGTTTCTCATCAATGTAACACCAGACTGATGAAAAGAAAGTGGTGGCCACTGATGCAGGACTATAAATTTTTATATCTCTTTGATATTATATAGATATAGATACAACAATTATATAAATATAATTTTATATATATACATATATACACATGTATACATAAATATAATGTGTGTACAGCATATGTGTGCACATATATTTCCTTTTAATAACGTTCAGAATGTTTGAAAACAAGCTTTATTTATAACTTAAAAATATAATTATCAAGTAGCATATGTGAAAATTTTGAAATATTAGTATTCATTTAATTCAATTGTTAAAATTGAAAATATATAAATATTGTTCCTAAAATATTTTGCTAACTATGTTATTCATTTATCAAATTGAAAACTATCATTTCCATATTAAAGTGTATTAAGCAATATTAAATTGCTATTTACAGTTAGACATAGCATGTTTTATAGAAACAAAATGGTATTTCTTTATGAAATTTTACCAAGAACTTTAACTAATTGTTCACATCAAAACTGACTAATGTGTTAATAATTTTAAACTGTACCAAATTGTATTTTATTTAGAAATAGCTTGTCAGTAATAACTATTATAGAACAATAATTTGTACTTCAAAAATAGAAAAAGTAACCAAAAGTAAATTAAATAATATTCATTTGTAAAAAGGTACAGATAATTTTCTGAGATAAATAAACAGCAATGAGTTACAATCAGACTGTGGGAAGATTAACAGTAAAGTCAGTAGGCATTGCATGGCGGTGCCCCTACAGAGTACCCTTTGGTGGCAAGGGCCACATCTTCTGTCTTCCTAGCCAAAATAAACACAAGAGACATAGCAATCAAACCTTTGCTTTTCTGTTGCTAAAGTTTAACAAGCTTACTTACAGTGAGAGTTAACAAAATATAATTTCAGTTGTTATGTTTGCATAAGTAAATTTAAAAATGTTTTCTTACTATTGTACTGTAAGATTTGTAGCCATCAATACTATTTAGGAGAAATGCAGAAGTAGAAAGAGTTAAATGATGGCGTGTGACTAAGTAAAAATACCATCTCTGTCTTCTACACTAGCATGGTAAAAACTGTACCCTGGCATTTCTCAGTCTGAACAGAAGAGTTAAGCCCAGAAAAGCACATTCCACTTCTTCATGGATTCATGGAGCAAAGACAGAATATTTTCCAATAATGTTGAGGTTAGACTGAACTAGCATTCAACCATGAGATAAAATCTGATAGTTGTGCAGTGAAAAGCTCTCTTTCCAAAACTTTCTCCTCATGCTTCTAACCTGCTCTTGATCTTGGAACATCTGTTTTGCAAAATCTTTTACTTTGAAAGATAAATAAACCCTCCTTTAAAATGTCAAATCCCATTGGAAATTTTGTTATTTTATTCATTCATAATTTATCCCCTCAAGAGTTTGAGAATTTCAAGTAGAGAAAATATTGATTTACTAATGAAGAAGAGTAAAATTATTTGGGTTAACAAGCCTACAAAACATGCAAGACCTGATAATATGAAGCAACAAAATGGTATGTTTTTCTTAAGGAGAAATTAGAAATAAACATAAATAAAAGTGAGGTAAGAGATGGCAGCTTGCCTCTTTCTCTCTTTGCCTCCTTCCTTCCCTCCCTCTCATATAGGTTTACTATGACATGTATCTTCAACAATTTTTTCTTAGCTAAGTGATTCTGAACCATAGCAATTGGCTTATTGCTTTAGGAAAAATGCTTTGGTAGTTATCTCAGAGGAAAATGGCAGTGGTGTGTTATTTCCCTCATGCCTCTACTTGTAGATACTCTGGATAACTTTTATTCCTTGTCCTCCTGGCAACTGTGACCGACAGTTTCTATCTAGTTTTTAGAAGTGGATCAAATTGTTATTCTAAGCTCCTAGTAATCACTGAAGAAGTGGGTGTTCAGGAGAAGGACTCATTTAAAAGGAGCTTTAGAGTTCCGGACATAATAATTATTGACATTTCCATTGCACTTACTATTTGCATTGCCCTCTTTTAAGAATGTTCCACACAATCTCCCTTTTACTTCTATTCACTGGAATTCTACATATAGGTAGTAATTCTGTCCATAGATGTAAAGCTAAAGAACAGAGCATTACAACAACACGTTCATGGTCATATTGGTAGAAAGTGAAAGTGTTACTTGAACTCATGTGGTTTCACTGTGTTGTTCCACTTTTGTGAAATCTGTACAGTTGAGGAAAACAAAGAAACTGGTGACCATCACCAGTGAATGAGACTATTGATGCATATTCTGTCATATCCACAGAAAGGCAGTCTCTGATTTTATTTCATTGCTGCATTGTTGAGGAACAAAGCAGGTTTCATATTACTATCGTGTTCACAAATAAACAAAAAAGACCCAGAAAGCCCTGGAGGGTATTGATAGCGTTTTCAGCCTGCAGCAGGAGCTTATCTTTACTGACAGGCAGGTGTACAACACATGTTATAACTGCCGGTCCCTTTGTTTAAAAGTATTGCACTTCCTTTTATTTAAGACAATTATAAATCTGACTCTTGCATTTGCTATGTTCATCAAATAGAGAAATCAGCTATCATTGCCCTGAATGGAAAAGGATAGGTCAAATATTATTATCAGAATTAAAACCATTAGCTAGTGGGAAGAAGGGTAAGGAAGCTCTTGTAGGGAACAAAAGTACCTTAATGGGTCACAAATAATATCAATGTTTTATGTCCCTCCTGAAACATGGGCAAGTTGTACATGAAGAACTTGAAGTATGAATAAATTGCTGAATTGCTGACCCTGTCTAAGCCACAGAGAAGAGCACGGGAGTAAAGAGTTTGCTAAGGAAAGAAGGAAAGAAAGGAAACATTTTAGGTTTTGCTAAGCTTTGACACAGGAAGAAACACTGAGCAAGAATTACCCAAAACCATAGTGCAGATTAGATGCTGAGAAATGAAGATTATCTTCAGTCTAGGGTAGGTACTTTAGTTTGTCATTCTCTGTTAGAGGTATGCAAAACCAAATATACTTCACCTCACTCTCAATTCTAGCAAAATGAGTTCTAAGTTATGAAAGCCATAAATAGGTTTAATTACAGTCTTTTCATGAATAGATCTGTATAAATGACAGAGTTTAAGAAAACATATATTCTCTTATTATTTGCCAAAATACAATTTAGCATAATCTTCATATTCATGTATTCAAAGAAAATCTCAGATTCCCACTGCTGATAAATCTGGTAAAAATATAACCACCACCACCACCACCAAAAACCACACAAAAAAACAAATGGAGCATGCCACCTTAATTTTTGAAACCCAGATGAAGGCAGAAAACCCAACGTATATGTTTGTACATAAAATGATGTAAAATAATTAATTACATTTTCAAAATATTTGACCAGATTTATCACATTATTTATACAAATAATATATATTGTGGCTTGAATTATGTCCCCCCAAAAGATATGTTCAAGTCCTAACCCCAGAACATTGAATGTGACTTATTTAGAAATAGAATCTTTGCATATGTAATTTGTGAAGATGATCATACTGGAGTAGGGTGGTTCTTAATCCAGCGTGACCGATGTACATATAAGGAAAAGAGAGAGACAGAGTGAGAATGCCAAGTGATAATGAAGGCAGAGATTGAAGTGATGCATCTATAAGTCAAGGAATGTCAAAGATTGAAGATTGTTGACAACTTCAAGAAGCTAGAAGAGGTGAGAAAGTATTCTCCCTTATGAATTTCAGAGGGAAGATAACTCTGCTACCACCTTGATTTAAAACTTTTCGTCTCCAGAACTGTGAGGTAATACATTGCTTTTGTTTTAATCCACCAAGTTTGTAGCACTTCTTATGGAAGTCTTGAAGAAATTGATACAATGTATTTATATTAAGTTGTTCATGAATCTTTTTCTGAACATGAATCTTTTCCCCAGATTATTTCCTATTAGAAGTAATTTCTATCTCCTTATGTTTTAAGAAGAAAGAGGAAGAAATAATGAGAGGGGAGAAAAGAAAAAAAGAGCTGGTGAGAAAAGAGTGAGAAAAGAGAGGCATAGCCTCAAAAACATCCTGTAGTAGTTTAAAAGAAAAAAATAACTGATAATTTCTGTGGCATAGTTAACTGTGGGAAGAAAAAAAGATTATTTTAGCTCAGAAAAAATGTACATTCTGTAGTGGACACATCTGGGCCTGTCTTCCACTCTTTGCCCTCACTTAACTCCAGTTCTCACTTGTTGCCTTGACAATCACGTGCCCTAGGTGCAGCCTGGTACCACTTCTCCTTGGTTGAACTACTTATTTCTTGGTTTCTCCACATGCTTCTCTGAGAGCATAAAACTCCTGCAGGAGTCAGCTCAGTCATTCTGGTCATTCTGATTTGAGCACAAACCTGAAATCCCAAGTGATTAAGGCAACTCTTCATGAATTAGAAGAGTCTGTGGACATAGTGTCATCCCTTCCTTGTTCCAAGGGTTCAAAAGTGGTAGGTACATTCTAAAAGGTTCCCCCAACTATAAAACAATGTAGATGTATTTGACTTCATAAAAGTAAGCAGCCCAACACCATATACTTAAGTTCGCTTTTCAACTTTTCCTATTTAACACTTCCAAGTCTCTCTCTGCTGTTCCTTAGGTTATCACTTGGAATGGAAAGGCATATCATGTTCTTGGATAAGAAAATTTATCACAATAAAGACGCCAGCCTTGACAAAGTGAACTTACAAACATAAGCAATAGCTAAAAAAATTACACAAAAATATATTTTGTGAATAGCATTCTGAATTTTAGGAACCCATACAAAAACTAATTCGTAAAATATAAAAAGATACATATGCATAGGACATGTTACATTCTGCATGAGTGTGACCTATATAGTAAGAGATTGGGAAACAGGGGACTTATTAATAAATGAAGTCATGCCAACAAAGTGGAGTATTGTGTAGTTGTTAAGAGGAGATACTAATTCTACACTCTACAGTGGAATGCTGACCAGGCTGTATTGTTAGTTAGAAAAAACTGGTTAGAGAAATATATATGGATATTTTAGTATCTATGAAAAGTCAGAGACATCACACACATGCATGTATACATATTTTCATTTATAATAAAAATATCTAAGTACCAGTAAAGCAGAAAAACAGAGATAAATGATTTAATTGGGTTGCAATCAGCAAAGTCCATACTGAAGAACTTACAGGGCAAACGATGCAATTTGTTCTTCCTCAACAACACCAATTGCAACAAAAACATTCTATGCAGAAAAACAGAGAAGAGTGTTCAAGGAAAACCTGTACATTAAAACAGACTTTAAAGAAACAATGAAAAATACAGTAAGCAATAACAATGAATGAGTCTTGTTTGGATCCCAATGATAAAAGGAACTCTTATAAAATACAAAAGAAATTTTATAGTCTATTTGGAGAACAACTGGAATCCTCATATACTGCTGATTGGAGGAAAACCGTTATGTCCACTTTGGAAAACTGTTGTAAGTATCTAGTGCAGTGAAACACCGTCATAACTATGACATAACAATTTCATTCCATATATATATTTATATTCAATAGAAAAAGGATATGCACACTCACCCAAAGACCTAATGTACTCTTTGTAAGCATTTAATATGGTAAATATTAATACACTCTATAATGTTATAATTATACTTCAATAGCATAACATATATAAGGTACTCTGTCTACTAGATTAACTATTAATCTATTTTTTCAACTAAATCTAAAGCCAATTGAGAGCTTTGTTTGTCAGTCACATATAGAAAATAATTTATATTTCTGAATCCATTTTTTACTCTAGTTTTTTCCAAACTCTAGGAGAATAATTACATGAGAAAATGTGTTAAATGTTCCAAGTAGCTACAAATATACTTTAAAAGTGGTAAATTAAGTAATACATCAGATAAATGTTTTAAACAATATACTCCCCTTAGATTATTTAATATATTTCACTAATTTTTTCAACTTTTTAATAAATGTAATTTAAAAGCAAAAATTTATATATTTTATAAGCCACTATAGGACAATACCTATTGTTTTATGTAGATATTTTTCTCAGAAACACACATTATCATTTTGTATATGTGTGCAAATTGATTGCAGACACTACTTTTTCTTATCATATCATCATGACTGATACAATGGTCAAAATATTCAGTGCTTACTTGGTGTTTATTTCATTATGTGTTCAAAATATTTACCATTGAGTCTAGAACATTTACTAATATATATATTTTTGTTTAAAATATTCTAGAGTGACAAATGCTTTGGAGTAATTGGATTCATTCCTGACATATAGAACTGATTTTTTTCCCCTCGGTACATAATTAAACATTAATTAATTAAGAATAGTTGCAAAGGATATCTCAAGGAAAATGATATCATATCATGAGGAGTCTTTAATATATTTGTACCTAATGATCCTTCATGAGCAAAATCTGGGCACAATGAATTTATCTTTATAATAAAACACATTTAAAAATTTGACTTTATGTTTATGCAGTTAAACAATAAGTTAATCAATCAATAGCATAAAACAGACAATATTACTTTTCACTATGAAAATAAATATTGATATTATATTCTTTCATAATATATAAAAGAGTTGATATTGGTAATATATTACTTCTACATGTCGTTTGGCAAGTATCTTTTTTTGCTTGCTATGATAATACATATGGAACATAATTTATTAGTTTTTGGATCTCTGTTATAAAAAAGCTCATCAGAAACTAATGAAAACAAAATATATATAAAATATTCTAGAAATTAGGCTAAATTGTTATAAATTATCTTTTAAGTTAGAAAAGTGTGATCATTTTTAAAATTTTTTATTTAGTATTATTATTTTATTTTAGATTTGGGTGTACACATGTGTATTCATTATATAGACATACTGTGTAGTGGTGGGGATTTGAGGCTTTGTATAATATCCACTATCAAACCAATTACAGATTTGGCACATGGCTATTGCATGCTTAAAGACATGAACATATGCATTGGTCTTATTAACACTCTAAAAGGGCGACACCTTTTTAAAACAGGGTTTTTGAATCATGTATTTTATTTTGTGTGAGCATAATGTAAGTTTTCTAGATAGAAACTGACCATTAGCCCCATTTTTAATCTTTCATAGAGAAAGATGCAATCAATAGAATTTGGAAATTACTTGAATTGGGTCCATATGCTATGGAATATTTTATGGTGTACTGATAAGGTATTTCCAGTCACTGTACAATGGCTGGACCATTGAGAATCAATGAACATGCCTATTTATCCTTAGAAATAAAACTAGAAGGTGATTATTTAAATTGTATAATGAGATAACAGAGATTGTCAGTTTTTGTTTTGTTTTGGTTTTGGTTTTTTTGAGTTGGAGTCTTATTCTGTTGCCCATGCTTGAGTGCAGTGGCACATTCACAGCCACCCCAGCATCAAAATGCTGTGTTCTGGCAATCCTTCCACCTCAGCCTTCCACGTAGCTCCAACTACTTGGATGATTTTGCTTTTTATTTATTGTAGAGCCAAGGTCTCACCAATTTGCCCAGGTTGGTCTCGAACTCCTGAGCTCAGGCAATCCTCTCGCCTCAGCCTCCCAAAATGCTGGGATTACAGACTTGAGCCACCGCACCTGGAGAGACTGACAGTTTTAAGATGGTAGATTCTGTTTTTCCTTCTCCTGAAATCACTTCAATACTGTAACAGGGATTAGAAACTTACATTTCTCCATCCACAAAATTTATAGAAAGACGTGACATCAATTACAATATGCAAAGAAAAAACTTGAAATGAAAAATGGCCAATCATTTAGTGGAGAAAAGAAATTTTAAATAAAAAGTGTTAAATAAAACAAAAATACTAAAAAGTATGAGATAAAAAACAAACAAACAAAAAACAAAACTGAAAGCATGAGATTATCTGAATATATGAATGCCAGGCTGCACCCATCCAGGGACGAGGAAACCTTTCATTAGCTAGTCCTGTGGAGAGGAGAAAGGAGTTTTAAACTCATCGTAAAGACTTGTGCTTAATTATCCTAATTTTATTCTGCTTTTCTTCCATTTCCAATCATTGTCTGTGCCTTCTTCTTAGTCTGAAGCCTCTTATGTTCATCATTATAAAATATATTTATAACAGAATAAACAACTAAAATAAGTGTAGTGGTTGTGTGGTAGGGGGCTTTAATAAAACGCCTCAAAACATATATCACAATTGAAATGTTTTAGTTTGTTAATGCAAAACGCTGTGCTCAGTACCTGCAGCTAAAACCACAAGCCCCTTCCTGTAACGCTGTGCTCAGTGCCTGCAGCCAAAACCACAAGCTTGTGCTATTGTTACAAAAAATACAAAACCTTACATCGTGAAAAGCCCCTTCCGCCCAAAGCCAATGTAAAACCTATATAAGCTGAAACCCGACTCTGATGGGGCCCAGCCATTGTGTCCGGAGTCCGCTGGGCCTAACGCCGGCATTCCAGTAATAAATGCAGCTTCCTGCTTATCAGCCTCGGTGTCTCTCTGATTTGGTTTCCCATAACAGTTGCTTCTGGTGCAACCAGGAGAGACAGTACTTTCAAACATAGTAATTTTTTTAATGGAGATTTAGTATTATATGACATGCTCATTAACATCAAATGAGATAAAATAAGGTTTATGAATAATAAGATTTAATAGTAAAGTGCTCAGTGCATTCTCATGGTTCAAGCCAGTGACTGAAATAATGTTATCCTTTCAAAAACATATGTTACTTCTCAAACTCCCCAAGTCTTACCAAAGAGTGTTCCAAATTACTGGTTTATTTGGTAATAGTAAATACTGTTGATATTCAACTTGTAGGAGCAATTAAATTCTTAATCTAGGCAAATCTCTTAGTTCAAAATCAGAGTTCTAGTAGGGAAAGCAGTACTCTGTGATTTGGGGCTGAGTATTTTAGTAGATAAAGTTGAGAAAATTGATTATTCATAGTCCCTTGATACCCTTGAAGTTTCAAAAGTGGCACACATATCTTTGCTGCTAGATAGAACCTTCTTTTTTTAGAAGACTATGCAGAAATCGCCAATAAATTGGGTATCTTACAAAATAATGTTTACCCTTCTGAAAATCTGCCTCTAATATCCCTTCTGGACATCAGACCAAAACTAGGTCAAAGCTTAGCATGACTTGGCTGGGGAATCTGAGTCAGATAAAGGAAAAGAGGAAATATATATAATTCTAGAGGTAGCTCCTGTTCTGCTATTCTTTCCTAATAGAGTCTTCTGACCATGAAATATCAAGTAACTGTAACACCAGAATGGCCCTTCATGGGTAGGATGCCATAATTTCTGAAGCCTTATAAAGTTTAGTGGACCCAGCAACAATCCTCATAAAATGAAAGTAGTTATCTGTAGATACATTGGCTTATGCATCAATATCGATATTTAAGAGACTTGAGAAAAATAACAAGTACAGGACTTCAGAATTTGATGGCTGTTTCTGAACACCATTGAAATTTCAAAGGGAAAAAATTACTGAGTATTAAAATAAGCTGCATGGACAACTTCCTGAGCTTTGGTCTTAATGAGTTTGCTAGTTCAATGATGATCACACCACAGCTTCACTGATGCGAGCCCCTGAGAAACAACACTGAAGAAATTCTTCCAAAGGGCAGAACTTTGTAAGGTATTCACCTCATTTAGTGTGGAATGAGAAGTATCTCCGTGGTAAAGATGTATAGGTGGTTAATATAATAAGATTTCTAATGAATAAAGCGGACAGCATGAAAAAAATGGGAAGTATAAGTAGAGAAATGGAAATTCTAAAAACCAAAAATAAATGTTAGAGATCAAAGATATGGTCACAGAATTAAAGAGATTAATGGCAATGGTAAATGACCTCATCAGTTGGGCAGGAACTGGGATGGGCATGAATGGAAGACTGGGAACAAGAACATCTGAGGAAAAGGCATGTGCCTTCATGAACCATAGGCATGGGCACAAAGTATGGGGGGAGCATTTTGTAGCACTTAATCAACGCCCATAGGAGTGCAACCACTGTAGAAGGGGTCCTAACTAATCCATAAAACAGATTGACTCAGTTAGTGAATGTCAGCCACGCTACCCTTGACTACCTACTTCTTTCACTGTGGACTTGTAAATGGAGATTTACAGATTATTCATAGACTATATAGTGTTGGTTTCTTCTTTTCAGCCTAAAATATCTAGTGCCACTTCTGAGTGTCTGACTTGCCAGCAGCAGAGAACCTTAATAATAGCATCTTCATCTTTGGAGGTCCATCAGCCACTAGGAGTCAAATTGATTATGTCAGGATCCTTCCACTCTGAAAGAACAGTGACTCATTTTTATTGAGGTTGAGAAGCATCCTTTGGCTATCTTGTCCACAGTTCCTCAGTGAGGTCTCACAGAATGTCTGATCTACTAACATAAAATCCCACATAACATTGAGTTGGAATAAAGAACCTACTTTATATGAAAGGATGTATGGAGATGGGTCACAGACAAGGAATCTATTGGACCCATGACAATATTATACCATCCTGAAATTTTTATTTGGATAGAACTGAAAAACAACAACAACAATCACCACAACAAAAACTGTCTCTTGAAGACCTAAAGGCGTATCTACAGTGGTTCTTTTTCCTTAGTAAATTTTGTCTGGTTATCAAGAAAAAAATAGAGGACATATTTTTTAAAAATGAAAAAAGAGACAAAATTAGCATCAAAACCAGACTCATGTATGGTGGGTATATTGGTGTTATCAGATCAGAAACTTAGACAACTATGATTAACATAATAAGAGTTCTAATGAATACAGTAGACAGCATGCAAAAAATGGGAAATACAAGCAGAGAGAGAGAAATTCTAAGAACCAAAAAGAAATGTTAGTAATCAATAAACACAGTAATATAAAGAATGACTGTGATAAGATTATTAGCAAACCAGAAAATGTTAAAGAAATAATTTTTGAGCTTGAGAATATCTCAACAGAATCCTCCAAAACTGAAAAGCAAAGAAAAAAAAAGACTAAAAGAAGGATTCAGAACTGTATATTCCAAAACTGTGGTAAAACTACAAAATATATAGAACACACACAATGGAAATACCAGAGAAGAGGAAGGAGGCAAATGTAATAGATTACATATTTGAAATAGTAATGACTGAAGCCAGAGGAAAAAAAAATCCTTTAGCTTCAGAGGAACAAAGAACTCATGTAGGGAAGACAATAATGGAGTGAAATATTTAGTGTTGAGAGAAAAAAAAAAAAAAAACTCCAACCCAGAATTCTATACTCTGGAAAATTACCTTTCAAATGCAAAGGAAAAATCAAACAAAAATTAAAAAAATTTATTGCAAGAAATGTTAAAAGAAATTCTTCAGAGAAAAGAAAATTAATATAAATCAGGTTAAACACTTGTATCTACACAAGGAAAGGAAACCAAACAGCACAGTACTGGTGTATATCTAGACGCATAGACCTGATGCAATATAACAGAGAACAAAGAAGTAATGTGACATATCTACAGCCAAATGATCTCTGACAAACTAGACAAAAACATGGTGTTGGGGAAATTGGGCAACCATACTCAGAAGAATGAAGCTATACCCTTATCTCTCACCATGTATACAAATTAAATCAAGATGTATTAAAGACTTAAATATAAGACCTGAAACTATAAAAATTGTAACAGTAAACCTAGAAAAAAACTCTGGACATTGACCTTGACAAGGAATTTATGACTACATCCTCAAAAGGGTAAACCAAATTTGGCTCTCTTGCTTTAAAACAGGAGAATTCTACAAAGCCATCCAAGTACAGAATTCCTTGGTTGAGGCTTAAGCAACTGCATAATTTAACTTCTCCTCCTCCTCAAGACTACCTTCTTCACTTCCCCAAGGGAATGTTAATCCCAATAAACTTTCTGCATTTAAATATCTGTTTCATAGGTGTTGTCTTAGCTTGAGCTGCTGTCACAAAGTACTATACACTAGGTGGTTTAAACAACAGATATTTATTTGTCACAGTCTGGGAGCCTGGAAAGTCCAAGATCAAGATGTTAACAGACCTGTTTCCTGGTAAGAGTCCTGACTTGTAGGTGTCTATCTTCTTTCTGTTCTCTCATATGGTGAAGAGAGTAAAAACAGTTCTATGGTGTCCGTTCTTATATGAGTTCTTCCCTCATGACCTTGACTAAATCTAATTTCTTCTCAAAAGCCCTACCTTCAAATATCATCTCAGTGGAGGTCAGAGCTTCAATATATAATTTGGGGGGATCACAAAAATTCAGTCCATGACAAATGTTATTATTAACATATGAGCAAATAGAGGACCCAGGAGTTAAATACCTTGTCCAATTTATTAAATGCTTGAAGTAAGATTTATCCTAGGCAGTTTGTCTCGAAACCCTTAGGTTAATTAATAGTAACACAACAGTACTATTTGTTAAATCACCAACTGACCATACACATGGCCTATAAGTAACAACTCACAGAAGTGAAATGTTTTAAAAACTCTAAATCAAAGTTTACAGAAGTCTTATCTTCATGTTTCTCTCTGTCGCCTTACACAGTCTTAAATAGAATTCTTACTTACACAAACGACTCATTGCCCCACTCTGGCAAAATCCACAAATCTTCTACAAATCCAAATTAAGGGTATAGAAAACTCTGAACATTGTCCTTAGAGCAGGCATAGTTTTATTTGGGGGACCTGAATTTGTGTGACTAGTCTCCCCTGTTTTCCCAGGTCTGGTTGTTCTGAGTGGACACCATATCTATCCTTATGCTTTTTTTATGCTAACACTCTGCCTGATCATGATCCTTCTCAGAGTTGGATTCTTATATGTCTCTAGGAATTTGCCATACTTTGTTCTTCTTATAAAATACTATGATGTTTCTTATGTGAGAGTTGTATTTATGTATAGTTTGACAGGAAATCAGTATCATTTAGAGATCACAGGAAGCTAAAGGACCCAAGACAATAAGTGGACCATGCATTTTTACCCACCATAAATCTGTATCTGGTCTAACTGTTATCCATGTCCCAATTTGAGACTAGATCTCTTGTGTGTGTATTAAGCAAATTTTCTGTACTTTAGCCATTTCTATGTTGGTGTACAACACTTTCTACATTCCACAGCACCTTGTTCAAAGTAGATGATCAGTAAAGATTTATGCAGTGATTTCATAATGACTCTATTGGCTAGGATCATCTTGCTCCTGTATCCTATTGAAGAGCAAGTTAAAGAGACTCTATCTAGTTGTAAAGAGGAATTCTCCAAGGAACATTCTGAAGAGCCTACAATAAGTGATCTTGGAAGCTAAAAAAAAAAAAAGAGGGAGTATTTTAATTTAAGGCCCTTTGATCCTATAAATTGAGTAGAATATCACACATGAAATTGCAGTGGAAAGTTTTTCTATAACAAGTTGATCTAACATGGAATTCTAGGAATGTCTATCTTCTGAAAGACTGTTAAAATTGTATTTCTTGCACAATTCTAACATTGTTAAAATTGTATTTTTTGCACAATTCCACCTTTATAAAACTCGACTTAGTAATTTAAAATATGTTGTTTTTGGATGCTCATTTAGGCACATTTGGATTGATAAAATATTCTGATACACTGTGAAGCTCACAATAGGTTTCTGTCAGATAATGTGATACTTATTTGAAAGAGGGTATAGATAAATCCATTTGGGGACAATATTAACTGGATCACATCTATTAATATGTAGGCAATCTTAAAATTAATAGAATGTTTATATAATAATATTTTATTAGCAAATACAACTTAAGTTTAGATTTATTACATTTTAAAGCATAACAGTATGTTAGTCTTTTCAAAATATATTATTTTACATAATATTACAACAAATAGAGGATCCATTTTAACACTCATTGAAGTTACTCTCTAAAATCTAAGCATATCACATCACTATGCTTCAGGAGAAATAATGCTGATATTACTGCAAATTTCTTGAAGGTTGAAGCGACTGTACTTTAAATTCTCTATGTACTTCTTACCTTAAATATCTGAAATAGTCAAATGATACAACATCATAAAATATAATACACTGGAAAATTTACAGAAAAAGATTGAGATGTTGTCTACCTCATAGCATCCATATTCTAGTGCTTTTAGAATACTTTTCAATCATTTGCTGATTTAATAGAGATAACTAGGCAATGATTTTAATTTGGTAACTCCTGTATACTTGAAAATTAATTTTAAAAATTGTTATTATAGCAATATTTACTACTAATGAATTATATGCATATATTAGAAAGATCTCTTAAGAAGAACCCTGTGGGATATAAGCCCACACTATCTCAGCCAACTTCATGGGGAGCTCTGGTGCTGGAATGGCCTTGAAGAGTTGTCCTAAGTATAGAGGAGGTGACCAGGCCTTCACACTTCTGCACTAATCAAATACTGGTTGTGGGATACCCAAAGGAGTGTAGGTCTTGGACCAGAGGCATTTGGGTCAGTCTATAAAAGAGCTTTGCTAAAGATGTCTGCAGAAGGAAGACCTAGCAAACAAGAGAGCGTGCTCTTTGTTGAAAGGGTTCTGAGTGGTGTGTCACAAAGTCTAACAACAAATGGTAGCACTCTGTGTGTGGGTGTGTGTGTGTGTACATCCACACACGCATTTATGAGACTATAATCCTCTTCCTTAATACCATTTTTAAAGCATGAAGAAACAAAGAGACAATGTTATCAACTGCCTTGAGAAACAGGCCTTGAGGACAGATGTGTAATGAGGATTTTGGGGGAGATTGTTAAATGTTGTGCAGACAAATCGTCCCTTCATCATCTTCTTAAGACCTATAATACTTTCCAATACCTACAAACTGAGACTTTAATTTTGGGGGGATGTAACACTGGGCTGACACTGTTTTTAAACTGGGATCGAATTTTCACTCTAGAAGTGAAGTTCAGATTTATAAGAAAAGCACTTGGAGTCATAAGGAACCTGAAGTCATGGGGTACTCTGCAGGGAAGCAAAATGCTGGCACTGGAGACAAAAAGAGAGCAAATACCTAAAATGGAGAAATTCCAGCATAGAAAACAAGGGACTTCTTGTCTTGAAAGAATAATAACTCCAATCCAGTTAATTACCAAAACATTTTACTATAAATATAAGGGCAGAATAACTAGAAGGAAATATGAGTGTAAAAATTCACATGTCCAGTTAGTTACAAATGCAATGTTTTGGAGATTAAAACTATTCATTGGTCTTGATGCACTAAAGTTTTCTTTAGCCATTATTCCTCATCTTTAATGATGTATGAGTATGTGGACATTTTCTTTTACTTTAAATGTTCCTGTATGCTTATTATATATTCATCTTACATGTGGTGGCTCTTTACTTTAGTCATTTTCTTAAACTGCACATAGTTTTGCTGGATTTTTAAAATATTCTTTACACTTATAAATTATATATATTCCAGACAATTTTGTTATGTTCTATGATTTCTTGCAGTATTTATTTCCTATGCCTATTTCATATCTTGTGTAAGTAGTGAACAAAAAGGTTGTGTGTGTCTGAATTTTGTTCATTTCCAACAAGATTTCTTTTAATTAACTAGGTAGGGATTTCTCATCTTATAAAGAACTATTTATCTTTCGGTAAATACTCTTTTTCTTGTAGTGTTCTTATCTGTACACATTTAATAATGTGACTTACTTTATATTCTTTGGCTTGATGTTATTATGTATACTCTAAGGGTCATTTTACATTTTTGTCAGTTTCAGAAAGCAGCAGTGCTTTTAAGGAGTATGGAACAACATGTTATTGCAAAAAATTATCACATCCTTAAATTCGAGCACATAGTTTAAAATCATATTTTCCAAGATTCCCAGTAGATGCCTGAAATCACAGATTGCCATAAACTCTGTTTATTCTATGTACATATTTCTTTTTCCTTTTTTGTAATGCTACAAATAAATGATTCCTTCTTACTATAGATTTTAGTAACCTCAGCATACAATTTTTTTTTGTTATTATGTCAAGAACTTTCACCTTTTCACTTAAAGGAAGCACTTTTATAGCTTATCTCTGGCAGGTACAAATTGTCAGCATCACCACACTTGTGCTTTGGGGCAAATATTATTGAAAAATACCAGTTACTTTTACACAAGTTCTGCAATGCTGATATTTGATCTGATGGATAACTGAGGTGATTATTAAGTGACTCATGAACCAGGAATATCTGGGGCAGCCCTGGGCAGGACAGTGTGAGATTGCATCATGCTACACAGAACAGTGAGCAACCTAAAACTTATTAATTGTTAAGTTCTGGAATTTCCCATTTACTATTTTCAGACCACAGTTGACTATGGGGTAACTGAAATCTCAGCAAGTGAAACTATGGATAAGGGAAAGCTGTGATAAATGGCTCTGTTGGGTATGAGTTAGGCTTGATATCTCATTAATTTTAACAGAAAATTTTCTTCTTCCTAATGTACTTGGTTATTTTCCTGTGTCTCTATGTCTTTGAGTATAATTATGATTTTTAAAGGCACTCAACTTTAGATAATCCAATGACATTCTTTAATTTCATAATTTTCTACAGACTTGACTTACATTTATCTAACATAGTGTCAATCTTGTTACTAGAATGACATTTCTGGCAAAGATGGAGGAAGTACTAATAGAGTTCTCCCTAAGATTATTTTTATGTATGCGTATCAGTGATCATTTTGCAGAAATGCACATAAAGAAAAACAACAAAAATAATCAACATTTAGTGTTTAAAATATTCTGAATGTATGGTACCACATATAGAATCTTCCAGTATATGCCAGGCTTCCTATGCAGGCATCTCCTGAGCCTATCATTATTCTTTTTCCTACTGGATGACTCAAAGTTGCTCACTTTAATAAAATAAGAATTAAATGCTTTATGAAATAACGTGAAACAATTTTTTGACAGCATTTTCCAGTGCTTATGTAAAATTGTAGTATACCGAGATCTAAAAATATGTTTGTTCTTCTTTGTGTGTAATTTCAACCATATATGTATACATTAATGTATTCAAATATATTAATTATTTATCTAAAATTACAAATTTTGTAGAATATTAATTTTTTATTTGTGGAGATTTTTGGTAATAGAAACCGAAGTGAATGTAATGGTGATGGTCTATTTTTAACTGCATTTTATAAAAATATGGCAAACTTTAAGATCTCTTGTGGGCATTCAATATCAAATTGCAGAGGTAGCAAAGGAAATTAATATGCAGATTCTAAGTTTGCTCTCTGGATTTAAATCTGCTCTGCTGAAACTGGGGAAAACACTTCACAATCTTAGCCTAGTGCTATCATTACATAGCACCTACTCAATTAGGTTGTGAAAATTAAATGAAATAATGTTCATACAGTGTGGTAGGCGGAATAATGATTCCACAAGGGTGTTCACAATTTAATTTCTAAAACCTGTGAATATGATTCCTAAAGTGGCCAAGAGATTTATGCATATATGATAAAGTTAAGGACTATGAGATGGAAAAGATTATCCTGGATGATGCAAGTGGGCAGAATATAATCCTAAAGATCCTTTTGTCTCAAATTACAAATTTTGGGAAGTAGAAGAGTCAAAATCAGAAAAGGAGATTTGATGAAGGAAGCTGAGACTGAATTTACATGGCCAGGAGCTAAGAGATGTAGGTGGTCTCTGGAGGCTGAAAAAGACCTCACAGAGGGACACCGCTCTCCTAACACATTGACTTTAGCCCCATAAACTCATATTGGATTTGTGACTCCTAGAATGTAAGACAATAAATTTGTGTTAAATTACCAAGATTGTGATTATTTGTTATAGTTATCATTGGAAACATATATACAGTATTTGGCATATGGCAAGCATTTGATAAATATTAGATTAACTCAATATAATAGTCTATCAATTAGTACTTTATATTTTCCTTTTGAACTCAGGAGCAATGAATTAACAGGAGACAATGGAAAGAGTAAAAAAATGAAAATAATAAATGCGTTTAAATCTAGAAATCTCTACTATCTGCACAAAAAAATGAGTAAGACATTTTATCGATGGAATTTCATTTCCTCATTTTTATAAGGAGCATACTATATCTGCCTTGAAGTGTTGTGCTATTTAATATAATAATATATAAAAACTATTTGGTTAAGAGAGCCTAGCCCTACAATTATGGCTGTATGTTTTCACCTTAGTTGAAATTTAACAATGACTGAAAAAGTTTCTTTTAATGTAGACACAGGGAGTACTTGTCCTGCTTTGTATTGCAAGTGCTTAATTCTATGATTATTGCTTAGTAAGCACCCAACATGTGTGTATTGAATGACATCAAGTAAAGTGGTCTTTACCACTCTGAAACATATGCTTATTTTGAATTGAGTAGTTTTTCTTTTTTTTTTTTTTTTTTTTTGAGTCGGAGTCTCGCTCCGTCGCCCAGACTGGAGTGCAGTGGCCGCTCCCGGCCACCGCAGCCTCGACCTGCTGGGCTCCGGCGATCCTTCCGCCTCAGCCTTCCGAGTAGCCGAACTACAGGCGCGCGCTACCATGCCCGGCTAGTTTTTTTGATTTATTGTAGAGATGAGGTCTTGCTTGTCCAGGCGGGTCTCGAACCCGCGGGCTCAGGCAATCCACTCACCTCAGCCTCCCAAAGGCGCGGGATTACAGGCTGAGCCACCGAGCCCGGCCGAGTAGTTTTTCAATTGTAGAGTAATCTTTCCATTTATTTAAATAAATTGGTGTCAAAATTGTAGCTCATATCCAAAGCCAGAGTCCATGGATTTGAATCCTGACTTTACCACTTACTTATTAACTATGTGAACTTAGGAAAACAACTTTACCTCTCTGTCCATTTTCTGTTTTTTAAGACAAGTATAAAAGTTGTTTGTATTTAATTTTTATTCAATGAGCTAATTCAAAGCAGAGTAGTTAGAATTATAGATAGATTGAGAGAGAGAGAGAGAGAGATCGGATATTTACATGAATTTCTACCTTTTATGTACATGATGAACCAGTGTACTTTGGTTATCACATACAATAGGGGTTTACAAAGAAGATATAAAAGTGCTAGTAGGAAATGTGAATATCCTTCAAATACCAAATGACCTCAGAAAAACTAGATATGGAAAAATCCACTGCAGTTCCAAAATCATTCTACCGCTACTTAGACTTTTCGTGCTGCAATCATTACAATTCCTTTTCTCTGCTCCATGGGTTGTCAGCCTTGCTTGCACGTTAGAATTATTTTAAGAGTTTTTTTTTAAAGGTATGACGACGGATCACATCCCAAGTCAATGAACCCATGATCTCTGAAGGTGGGAATTAGTATCAGAGCCTTAAAAAACTTCACAGATGATTACAATGAGAGGTCAGCATTGAAAACAACTGTTCTACCGAGTAGGTATGTTTACTGCCCCAAGCTGTGACTCCTAGTTCTTAGTTACTCAAATCTGTATTGTGAAGGAGAATGCTATATGGCTAATTTATGCAAATTATTGTAACTCTCCTTACTTGCTATTAAGAAAATGCCATGAGTCTCTGCAAATATTTCTAATTCTAATTCCTGAAAATGTATGATTGATTGGAAGACTCTATCCCACTAATACAAAATATCTTTCTGTCCATCAGCTGCTACCCAAGCTATGACTTGTTCACCCACAGGTAAGCAATCAAGCTCTCATTTAATCACCTGTGACAATTCAAGGACATATTTCTCAGTTGCTCTTTCAAGTGAAGGTGTGGACTGAGAGCAGATTGTGGTAGAAAGGTGCCACAAAGCCATAAGTATGCTGAGAAACCTATTCAACTCAGTCAAGTGTGAATCTCCATCCCATAAGGAACACAAACACACAAAAACTTTTTCAAACATTTAAAATGCTGATCTTGACAGAGTAAGGTCTTTTTTAAAAAATTACTATTTTGCATTTTGTACGTTGATAATAGAAAATTTGCTATGAGAAAAGAGTGATGAAAAACTGCCACACTCTAAATGCATTACCTATCATTAGACAGTCTCTTCATCTCTTGTGGCATTTATATGCTAAGATATCTCACTTGCTCTATTTCTTTCTCTTTTTCTTAATTTCTCAGTTGTGCCCTTCAGCTGTCCTTTCAATCCAAGAACACAGGCACTCTTTGCATATTATTTCACAGACATCAAACTTTAATGTTAAATTTATTTCTTTATTTTACAGTCACTCAAATCCCCTTTGAAATCAGTCAGTCCTAACCTAAGAGTTCTTTTCAC
>CAUYQG010037620.1:0-17080 GCA_963574415.1 Tarsius wallacei | reverse complement strand
AGGGAGCATAGCCAAAAACCAAAATCAAAACATCAGTGAAACAATTGCTACCCTACTTCTCCCCTCAATAAATAAATAAATAAATAAAAGAAGTATTTCAGAATGGAACTAGACCCTTTCTACTAAAAATGATTTTGACTTTCCAACATTTCCTATCCTGATAGAGGTGTCAAATGGGTACGGGAGCAGTTGCTTTTTTTATTTTGTATTTTTCTTTTTTCCAATTTGCTGCCATAGGTTCAGGTTTGTTCCAGCCAACATGTACAATGTATCTGTGTGGTCCCTGCAATGTTAACTGATAAGTTACTTTTTATTCATTTTCACTGGCATCTCCATTTGATTAGGTTTATTGAAAACCAAAGGGTATCTGAGATAGGTGTTTATTTACCACATGGTCCCCCAGCTGTCACAATGATATGCATCTCCTTTGAGAATTCTAAAGTATGGTTGGTTAAGTTCAGGGGCCTAGCAACAAGATGCAGGATTTGTCCAGTGGAATTTTACAGCTTCTCCAGCAGGCTAAGTGCCTCTGGCTTTCCAAGGATACTTGCTGGCATCCTCTTACTGTGTCTTCAAGCATAAAGGACACGTAAGTGGATGTCTCTGCTAAGTAATCATTCAGTACATCAATTTGCTCCAACGGGCCAGAAGGAGCTTTATCTTAAATGGTATTTTTGCACTTCTTTCATAAGTTAAATTTCACTAGAATTCTTTGATAGCACTCCCCACACACACAGAGTTAGCCACAGCTGCCAAATCCCCTTACTCAGAGATACAAGCTCTGCAGACTCACTTATAAAATGGTTTGGGGTTTCAGCAAACCAGTGGAGTATGGTATCTGTTCACAGGGCTGGTGTCAGAATGTGACATTGTTCTCCATAGTAATCCAAAGTCATGAAATATGACTGCACAGCTGGTGGACTTTGCTTCCTGGCTCTTTTTTTCTTTTAAAGGTGGGGTCTTATTCTGTTACCCAGGCTGGGGTACAGTGGCACAATCATGACTCACTATAGCCTCCAACCTCCTGGGCTCAGGCGATCCTTCTGCCTCAGCCTCTCCAGTAGCTGGGACTACAGGCATGCACCACCACGCCTGGCTAATTGTTTTGATATTTGTAGAGGTGAGGTCTTGCTATGTTGCTGAGGCTGGTCTTGAACTCCTGGGCTCAAGCAATTCTTTTGCCATGGCTTCCCAAAGTGCTCGTATTACAGGAGTTAACCACCATGCTTGGCCTCTTCCTGACCCTTCTTATAATCAGCCTACATCAGCTGAGGGAGTCTGTGTCCTGTACAATACCCTAAGGGTAGTGTGCTGCCTGATTATAGCAGGTGATCTGTAAATTTTGGCTGGTGTGTTAATTAAATATTAAATAATAACATCTATTAATTACTATGAGGTAATGAATACAACATTGCCAAAGACCTACTTTCACCATCCTTTTTTCTTTTACTACAGAAGGGAGTATTACAGACTAGTTTTCTTCTCAAAATTAAAATTTGCTCTCAAAGAGAATGTCTCACTCATCTTACCCTAGTCCTGGCTCTAATTGAAAGACTCTAAAGGAAAAACAATTACATAACATCTGTACAACTTTGCAAGAATAACTCTGACCAAGACTCATACGTTAAACTTTCAAATGTAAAACGAGCTACCCATATATCTGTTATTTACAAGGGACCCCCCCAAAAAAACCCAGAACTTATTTATTTAAAAATGTATGTTTACTTTTACACATTTAAGCTTCAGTCATCTTCAAAGTACTCTCCATTTGTTGCAATAAAACATTTCCCTCTGAGAACTTTTTTCATTGGGGAAACAAACAATGTCTCTCAGGGCAAGATTGAGTGAATAGGGAGGGTGGGGCTTGGGGGTCATGCTGGTTTTGATCAAAAATTGCTGAACACTCGGCATGGTGTGGACAGGTTGTTCATGTAAATCACCCATCAGAAAATGGGAAACATGTTGAGAGAATGAAAAAAAAAATTCACTGAAGCCAAACTCAATCTCTTACAACAACACTAGCCGATACACTGATGCCGATGGGTTCCTAGACACTTACCTAGCAGAAGTCTGTACTACGAGGGGCTCACACTCCAAAAACTAATTCCTTTTTTTTTTTTTTTTTTTTGAGAGCCCCCTCAGATATACATAAAGATTCAGGAAATAATTAAAAACATCTTTAAGATGGGTCCAGAGAACCACACATATCTGTGCTTTTCTGAATTATAGACAGGTGAACTCCACTTCATGTTTCTACTAGGGAAAGTGCTAGTAAGTGCAGGGACTACATCTTGACCTTTTTATTTTGTGCAGCCCAGCATTGTGTCTAAAATGTAGAAGGCACATTGTATAGTAGAATTCATAAGACTCTGGAATCATAATGTCCAGAGTTCAAATTCCAGTTCTCTGTCTTACTATCTTTGGGACCTTGGACAATTCTTTAACCATTCTAAGCCTTTCCTTATTTGGAAAATTATGTAAATACTCACCTTGCAGACTTATTGTAAGTATTAAAGGAGATGGATTAGATAGGTGCCTGATATTTAGTAGGCACTTAATATACTATAGTTTGAATGTATGTGTTTCTCCAAAATTTATATGTCAAAACTTAAACTCCAAGAAGATGGTATTAAGAGGTGAGACCTTAAGAAAAAAAAAAAGAGGTGAGAACTTCAGGAGGTAATTAGGCCATGAGGGCTCTGTCCTCATGAATGGGATTAATGCCCTTATAAAAGGGGCTTCAGAGAGCTGCCTATTTATTCTGCCATGTGAGGATACAGTGTTTGTCCCCCCTGGAGGATGCAGCAACAAGGTGCCATCTTGGAAGCACAGAGCGAGATTTTACTAGAAACCAAATCTGCAGATGCCTTGATCTTGGACTTCCCAGCTCCAGAACAGTGAGAAATACATTTCTATTATTTATAAATTACCCAGTCTAAGGTATTTTCTTGCAGCAGCCCAATGGACTAAGATAGTTCTTCTTGAGTGACATTCTCATAGGTCATTATTTTTCTCTTCAGTTTGTCCTGAAATAGGATTTCTTCTCAGGCAGAGTTTCTATGTGAGCAAAACTCATTCCATTATAAGACTGATGCAATGTTCTCCCAAAGAGTTATTGATCCAAGAATGTGGAACCAGAATGGACCTTTAGCTGTATCCTACAGAAGGCCATTCAATATCTGTTTCATTAAAATAAAGGTCAGTAAGACAATATTTTCCCTAAGCTCATTAGAACCATAGGGAGATTTATCTTTGCCCTTCAAAATTGCTTTACTTTCTCAGCTGAGGGCTGTAAAAGTTGACATATTTATTTTGATAATATATTATAGGCTCACAGCCACTTCAGATCTTTGATTTCTCTGAATGATAAATCAATTAACCATGTTTCATTTTAGTTTTCTTGCCTAAGACGTTAAAGTAGAATTCTGGAAACAATTTCTGTTCTGGTGCAATATTTTTCAATAATTCTTACCAGACAAACCTTCTGTCTCAAGCAACTCTGTCTACTTCATAGTGTCATTAACACACATGAATTGTTTACAGATTCAATGTGCTCTGTGGCAGAAATGAAAAATGCTGGGATTTGGGGCAGGGTACCTAGCCATCATAAAATTCCTTTGCAGCTGCCCAAGAAGAACACCAAGTCCCACTAGCAATCTAGTATGTAGATGATGTCTTTCAAAATATTCATAAACATTTTAAAAAGTGATAATACTAATGAGAGTGTAGAGAAATGGCCATATTTACACTTTGCAGGTGAGGCTCTAAACTGCTAGTGTGGATGGTAATTTGACAATATTAATAAAAAATGGCTATTTAGCATCTAGGAAATTATCTTAAGGTCATTATTGCAAAGGCTATGAGGATTTTTCTTCTAGCACTAATTTTTAATGATAAAAACTGGAAAACATTCTAAAATCCAGCAATAAAAGATCAATAAGATGAAAGATAACATCCATTTAATGGATTTTTCAATGAAAAATTATTCAGTCATTTCCATGTGGAAGAACTTTCCACGTAGAAAGAACCAGACTCCTCTTCTGATCTTGTTGAAGCATCTCCATTAATCACATCCTCCTCTTTCCTGAGAAAATATCTGCCCTCCCTTTTCTAGGAAGATTTAACAATGAATGAGTTGCAGCTGAGCGAAACTACTTTACTACCAAGGGATCATAAAGATGAAGGTATTCTAAGCATGCTACACTGATTACATATGCATTTTAATAAGCTAGGATGATATGTACTAAATTCTGGAGGATGGGATTAAAGAGGGTTGTTCACATTCCCTGAACTGTTTGAATATTTTACAAAGCTTTACCAAGGGAAAAAAAATCTATCTATTTTGAAATTTAATATAAGGAAAAATTATCAAACTGGCCCATTGCACAAATACCTTGAAGCTAGAATTATAGTCAATAAATTATGTGAAACATTAAGATACATGTTATTAATAAAGCAGTGGCAAGATAATAAAATGGGGACAAGCCAATGTCTAGAATCACTGTGTGTTTTCCAAAAAGCACTGCCCTGGAGACCCATCTATTATGGATTATGTCCCAACTGCTGATTGCAGTGCAAGGCAATTTTGACTTAATCATGTCTTGATGAAAAGATTAATGTTTAAAAATATGCAATTATCTTTCTTTTATTTACTGGGTGCGCCTGTTGGCAAAAAAACTAGATATGAAAATTCCCATTACAATTTATAATGTGTCAACATAGAGAACAGCTGAGCAACTGAGGCCCAGAAGAATCCTACGCAATTGATCCCATAGTCAGGGGTTTTAATGGTACAGTGGGAGTATTACTGACACAGCGTTTGCAAAATGATTATTCAGAATTTACTCTCCCTCAATCACCAACACCTGCAATTAGAAAAAATATGTAGCATGCTAAGTAGGTTCATAATTTAAGAAGGGAGAAAAAAAAACATGACTATACTTTGGATCCAATCAAGCTATTAGATTATTCTGTGAAGCTGAAATGGGTAAATAAACTATGAAGAATTGGCACCTACCTACCCTTTGAAGTGGTTCTTACACAATGCTTGGGGATAGAGACTCTTATGTTACTCAGGGGATGGAGTAGCCTTAAGCTTGTTACCTTGCCCATGTGAAAGATGGCCTGGGATCTACATTATTCAAGAAGCTGGCCTTGGCTTGTTTATTTATTTATATTTTTGAGTTGGGGGTCTCACTCTGTCACTCAGGCTGTAGTTCAGTGGCACAATCATGGCTCACCACAGTCTTGACTTCCTGGACTCAGGCAATCCTTCCACCTCAGACTCCGGGACTATAGGCACGTGCCATCACGCCCAGCTAAATTTTTTTTTTTTTTTAAGAGATGAGGTCTCACTATGCTGCCCAAGCTCATCTTGAACTCCTGGCCTCAAGCCATCCTCCCTCCTTGGCTTTCTAAAGTGCTAAGATTATAAGCGTGAGCCACCGCAACCAGTCAACCTGTTTAAATGTGGAAAATTTGTTTTCAAACTGTACAAGGGAACTAGGCTTAAACAGCACTTGTAAGAATGATGTTCTCATTTCTGTCAATAATACTACCATAATTTAAAATTTTCTTTTTGCTGTACAGTTACCATAGCAGTGAAAGATTGGTAGTCAACAGAATTATTTTAATTTCAATGACTGAGTAAATTAGCAGTTTTGCTAATTTGAGGCCACTGCAATTACATTTACTATCAACAATAGTGCTGCGATCTATTATGCCATTAAATCTTTCTGAACATGGTAATAAAATGGCAGAATGCCTGCAAATGAAAAACAAGATCTCAAATGCAAATGCAAAATGGGGAAAGGGGAAAATGAGCTTCAGGTCCTAGCTTGAATCACTTCTGGTGATTTGGGGAGCTAAAAATATATTGAGACAATTTATTCTTTGGCCTGATACACTGGGCTCTCATTCTCTGTTATCTCCTACCCTAATCTCCACCACTCAGGGTAAACCTCTGCCCTAGGGTCCTCAATTTTTCAAAAGCCTCCTCTTTAGGTTGCAATGCTCAGATAGGGCTGATGGGGTGAGAGTCCAAGGGGCAGGTGGGATGGTGTTGAGAGGAGGAAATACCCAAGTGCTGGGGAGGCTACCATTATTCCTCACCCCAGATGGGCTCTAGCACTACCCTGGATTTCGCAGTCTGCTTCCTGCTGGCTCTTGATTGTGCTGTTTTCTTGTCTCTCAGGGTCACTGGTACAGCAATGAGACAGCCAGAACGTGGGGGAAGACAGAATAGGCCACACTCTGAAAGCTCTCTTCCAGCCCATCTCCTTCCTGATGGAAGCTATATCCCAGGCCCCTACCCCCGATCCCGAACAGGGAAAGAAACACCTTGTGTCTTTCCGGGAATTTCCTCCCAGTTTAATTTCAGTTTTTGGGATCCATCAACTTCCTTCTCTTCTTCCTGCTCTTACTCTTGTGGCAACTCCAAGGTAAAGTTTAAGGAAAGGATTCAGCTGCTGTGTTTGGGTGACATCTTTCTAGGAATGGGCAGTTCACCAATGGCTGTCAAAGGGTTATTAAAGCTCCTACAGGATACATTAAGCATTGACCTACAGGCCAATCTTTGTTAGCACGAGCTTTTTTTTTCTTTTTACATTAAATGTCTGTGTAAAATGGTATGCTGAATCCTAATATGCAAAATAGACAATATTACAGTTGCTCTGATTGAAGCAGGAGTGGCAACTCAGGCTTCTACCTTCTAAGCAGCCCTTTCTCCATGGAGACCCCATAGGAACCTCCGGGGAAGCTGTGAGGTATTTGTTCAGACATAGATCCTTTTCCCCCCAGTATTTGGCTTCTTTCTGCCCCCTCCCACAGGGAGCATTCTCTGGCCAAGACTGGTCTCTGCAGGATATGCACATTCCCAGTAAGGAGTCACAGGGCACAGGTAATTAAGCAGAGCTGAGAACAATGTGGGTGGCAATCTTATTCACTGTGATTGTAACCACTGTGTAGCAAGTTGAATAATTAACTTGCTTGACTATAAAACTGCTTGCTGTTCTGTTCTGAGGTGTGGATTCTTTCTTCACTCAGTGCCTCCTGGGCAGATTCTTTCTTCAACCAACCAGCTGCCATCAGTGCCTCCTGTAAGGTCTAATAAACCAATGACTTTCCCTGCTGGACCTCCAGTGACTTCTCTGGAATATGTAAAGGACCTTATGTGTGAACCCTCTCAGACTTGGGGCTACCACATTACAAAAGCCTAGAATTACAGAAGACAGTCTGAAAAACTACCACCCAAACATTTAGACAATGTCTGTAGTTCCATTTATTCATTTTTGTGTAATTTATGATTCATTATATAAATAAAGACCTTACTTTTTTCTTACTAGATGTATCTTTTTGTTTGTTTCTACTGATAAGAAATAATAAGATGAATCAGTAGTCCTCAGATTTATTTGCCCTTTTAATTTTTTTTTTTTTTTTTTTTTTTGAGTTTGGGTCTCACTTTGTTACCCAGGCAGTGGCATGCTCACAGCCACTGCAGCCTCGACCTGCTGGGCTCAGGTGATCCTTCCACCTCAGCCTTCCAAGTAGCTGGAACCGCAGGCATGTGCCACCATACCCGACTGATTTTTTGGTTTATTGTAGAATCGAGGTCTCGCCATGTTGCTTAGGCTGGTCTTGAAACCCTGAGCTCAGATAATCCTCTCACCTTGCCCTCCCAAAGTGCTGGGATTACAGGCATGAGCCACTGCACCCGGCCTTAATGTTTTCTAGCCACGAAAAAAAAAAATCATGAAAACTTGTCCATCTTGGGCAGATCTCAATCTCGGGTAATATCCAAGAGTTTTAGAGGTTTAGCGCCTATAAATGACTTTAGAAGAGCAAGCTATATTGCCTACAATTCCTGGATGATAGAAAAAAAACCCAAAAAAACAGTATAGATGTCAGCATCAGACCCAGGGTCAGGCCTGTAGAAGTGAATGCTAGAGAAGTAAAAACCGCTCACTCATTCAACCCCCTGTCTGCCTATTCATTCAGCAAAACCATCCATCTATCCATCCATCCACCCATCAGACATGTCCTGGACACCTATACAAGAGCTCCTCAAGAATGGGTGCCTTGTCTTGCTCAATCCTGTGTTCTCTATAGGCCTAGCATAACAAGCACAAAGCACATACTGTGGGTCAAAGACCTTGTTCTTGAACTCCTGGCTGTAGGCTCTCAAAGTGGGCAAAACAATTCCTAAACACTCTACTACAATTGCCAAGACAAGCATTATAATCTTGAAAGAGCTTTCTCATAGCTAGCCTATATATCCCAGCTATAGCTTATGCTTAATTCCATTTTGCTATCCTTTGAATGAAAGTGAAACCAGCCCAGGGCTGGGCATGGTGGCTTACACCTGCAATCTCAGCACTTTGAGAGGCTGAGGTAGGAGGATTGTTTGTGACCAGGAGTTTGAGGCAAGACTGGATAGCACAGTGAGATTCCATCTCTACAAAAAATTTTTTAAAAATTAGCTGGGCATGGTGGGGCACACCTATAGTCCTAGTTACTTGGGAGGCTGACGTGGGAGGATTGCTTGAGGCCAGTAATTCACGGCTACAGTGAGCTATAAACTGTGTTACTGCACTCCAGCCTGGACTGGGCAACAGAGCAAGACTCTGTCTAAAAAAATTTAAAATAAAATAAATACAATATAATAAAAGTTATTAGCTCGTTATTTGAGAGAGAGAGAGAGAGAGAGACAGAGAGAAAGACAGAGAGAGAGAGACAGAGAGAGAGAGAGAGACAGAGAGAGGAACCAGCCCGGGCCTGCGAAGTCCCTAAGAAAATGAATGAATTTTATACACTTTAAGACACAAGACTAATTTGTTTATTAGGTGCATTCTATCAGTTGAGGAGGAAAATTTTTGGCAAATAAATAAATAAATAATCAAACAGATTTTAGAACAAAGAAAGAGCTCAGGAGGAGGAAAGCGGAGTCTTTGCATAGTTCTAAATGAACAGAAGGTGGCAGCAGTAGGCAACGTGGATTCTCAGCAGAAATGCAGCACTTGGAAAACCAGGGACAGGAGGCTTTGAGAAAGAGGAGAAGGTCAGAAGGTGACTAACTATTTCTTTTTCATAGAGACCGTGGTGTGGAACATTCGTCCTCTCTACTGTGGGTGGGGATGCGGCATCTTACATGATCTGCCTGGGCATCCCGTACCCGGTCATGCCTGCCTGGGAGGCTCCCTTGTTGCTGCCCATCTGCAGGCCTATTACGTTCTGGCCCTGGCGGAGCTGTTCCTCCGAAAATCCTCTCCGATTCTGCTGGGCTTTCCTGGACAAGGGGAGTGAGATGGAATAATGTCATTATCACAGTTTTCCAGCCTCTCTTAAGACATGCAGTTAGACAAGCTCTATGAACAGCAGGCCACTATAAGCTATGACCCTACCCTGAGCCATAAACCTACCATGAGCCATGACCCTACCGTGAGCCATGGTCCTACCCTAAGCTGTGGTCCCACCATGAGCCATTACCCTACCCTAAGCTATGGCCCTACCATGAACCATGGCCCTACCCTGAGCTATGACTCTACCACGAGCCATGACCCTACTGTAAGCCACAGCCCTACCATGAACCATGGGCCTACCCTAAGCTATGGCCCTACCATGAGCCATGACCCTACCCTAAAGCTATGGCTCTACCAACAGCCATGGCTCTACCCAGAGGTATATCCCTACTGTGAGCCATGGCCCTACCCTGAGCTATGGCCCTACCCAGAGCTATGACCCTATCCTAACTATAATCTTATCCTGGGCTATGACCCTACAATGAGCCACGACCCTACCTTGAACTATGACCCTACAGTGAGTTACAGCACTACCCTGAGCTACGGCCTGACTCTGTGCTATGGCCCTACCCTGAGCTATGGCCCTAACCTGAGCCATTACCCTACCCTGAGCTATGGCCCTACCATGAGCCATTACCCTACCCTGAGCTATGGCCCTACCATGAGCCATGACCCTACCTTAAGCTATGACCCTATTTTGATCTATAACTCTACCCTGAGCCATGGTCTTACCCTGAGCTATGGGCCTGCCCTGGGCCATGACTCTACCCTGATATGACCCTACCTTAAGCCATGACCCAACTTTGAGCTATGGCTCTACCCTGAGCTATGGCCCTAACCTGAGTTATGATCCTACCTTAAGCTATGACCCTACTTTGAGCTATGACCCCACCCTGAGCTATGGCCCTACCATGAACTATGGTCCTACCATGATGCATGAGCTCCCTGTCCCTTAGAAGCCCAGACTTTTTTTTTTTTCCCCCCAGGATTTCCAACAAAGGGGAGAGCAGAATCAGTAGCCACCTTTTTGGAGAGTTCACTCTAGCATTCCTTCTTCCTCTCCCACTCTCCCTTCTTCCTCCAGCACTTTGGGCAAGCTCAATCTGCTTCTCCTCACCCTTTCTCTCAGAGCTACCTCAAACCTTTGTGAAAATTAAATCAGCTCTTTTTTACAAAGCATGCCATTAATCCCATTCCACCCTTCCCTATATAGGACCAAGATTAATGTTCCATTTTAGAGCTGAGGGACCTAGGAGTTAATGAGGGGAGTTTCTCATTCTAGATGAAATGTTAGCAAGCTTTGGTATAAAGCTAGATAGCAAATAATTTTGGTTTTGCAGCCACACAGAACGTGGAAGGTCACTAATACTGCTGGGACTAACATAGGGTTTCAACTGGCCAACATTTAGGATGTTTTCAGACAAAGTTCATTTAAAGTGATAAGTTGTCACTTCTTATAACAGTTAAGGAGAAGAAAAGGGGATCTGGGAAATGAGTAATCAATTATCTGCTATAAGGTGCTCTTTCCTCTTCATCTACCACTAAGCTGTCCAATTTAAGCCTCCTAACTCCTCTTGCCCCCGCAAAAAAAAAAAATCACTTTGGGAAAAGACTCTTTACTGGGATTATCATATAATTTATCATCCAGACTAGGATACTGTTGAGGGTGAAAGAGGGTGCTATTAAGAAATACACCAGGACAACACGTATTAACCAGGACTGTGCCAGGCAGACAGGACATATTTACCCTTCATTAAGTGCAAAAAGAAAAAGAAAGCAAGAAAAGGGAAGAAGGGAGGGGGGAAAACAGGAAGGGGCTTTGCACATAAATAGCCTCTGTGGAGCTCCAAGCCTTCAGACCCTTCCTCTGGTTAAAATCATCTTCTGACCAGTGGGCAGGGAAGGGACTTTTACCTGTGAAACCAGGATGGCTCCCCCCGATAGCAGCCATCATCCTTGGTGACTGCAACACTGCCTAGAGCCATCAGGGTCCTCTGCACAGCCGCCATGTCCTTTCCTGGAAGCCAACAAAGAGACTGAGGCTAAGCATGTGTCAGGCCCAAGAAATTCTGGATACAGATGGACACACCAGGGTCGTTCTCATAGAAGGCTGCGGGTGACAGTCAAGAGGAATCCAACACTTTCCAAAGTTGCCCTAAGACAACCATACCTAAATTTCTCAGAAAGGAACAAAAGATAACTTGGCTAATTATTTCTGTGTGGTACATACCAGAGATGCCCAGTTTCCAATCTATTCATAGTTGCTATTTGAGTAAAATATCCCAAACACTTGGCAGCTCAGATACAGATAGGTCTCCCCGCCAAGTAGAGGACCTTGTCTCAGTGGGTTCTACAGTGTGTGGTGAGGAGATTTCGGGTAGGTGGGTTGGTGTGGTGGTCTGCAGAAGAGGACCTTCCTCAGGAGTATAAAGAGAAGAGAAAACTGGAGAGAAGTTGGTTAGATGGAATAATTCTAGGTCAAACCCCGGGTGGCTTCTTTCATCTACTTTATCTGGGTTAAAAGGGTCTGAAACCATCCATGCGCATCAAATTGAGTATTCGTTTGGCTTTTTGGGCCAGAGGCCTTGCAAGCGAAGAAACACAGATCAACAAGAAAGCACTCAATGTGACACAAGTGATCAGCCCTTTAGTTTGTGCTGCTTGAAAGGAGCTTGATCATCTAACGCATTACCACAAGAAAATGACTGACAGTGATGGGAAACTATGGGAGGGGAGGGGTAGGGTGATGGGATTAATGGTAGTAAATATCTGTCTGGGGACGGCGAGACACTTCCTATCAGCAAGGGTGCCTGAACGAGGCATATCTGTACACCTAATCCTTAACTGTACCCCACAATACCATAATAAAAAATATTGAATAAAAAAAAAAGTAAATTCTAGTGCTTTAGGTGCCACTGTTTCTTTTTACTACAACAACTACACACAAGTTGATTCTATTTTATTTTTCCCTTGTTTGAACAAACTTATCTTGGGAAGTCATTAAAACAAGCTTGGTACATGATACTAAACTGTGACATCAAAGATTTTATGCAGGTATTATGATATTTGCATAATGGATTCTCTTTAAATTGGTTGCATAAACATTTATTACCTAGGGCTTCTATAACAGCAAAGTATAATGCACAACACAGAAAACATTGATCCCCATCTAGTTTAAAGATTGCCAAATGGTATAATGATATGTGTGCTCTAGAAGAATTAGAAAGGATATTGCATGGCTTGAAAGACACTTAGCTTTATGGGTTTCAGCAGGAACATGATTGCTAGAACTCACTTATAGGGTCCTAATCTTGTTTATATCCATAAATTGCTGGGAACTACATTTTTTCTTAACCTTTATACTTCAAAATAAATATATACATGGTACCTTAGTGGCCTTTAAGAGCAACTGGGGATTTCCCTGTTAGTAGTTTAAGAAAAGAAAGAATATAGCAATTATGCTGAATGTTTTATTTCACAGGCATACTGTGTGGCCTGAGGCAATATAGTAAATGTTATTATTCAAAAGAAAGTCATGAGTAGAAGATTAAAAAGCAAACACTGACAAGTTTGTGGCAAAACTAAACAATAAATAAGTTGCCTACAAATACACATAGTTCATGCAAAGACAAGAATCAGTAATTTGGTTATACCTCAAATTCTAAGAAGCTCCTTCCTCTAGACAACTGAAATTAATTTTTATCCAGTGACTTTAAGTCAAAGAAGACAATGTATTTCAAGATTCTGTTGAGATGACTCCGATTCTTTTTTAACTAAGGGAAAAAAAGGAAATTGGTCTTCATTTTTCTCATTTCACATTATAAGTTGTTCTTTACTCATTCTATTGAATCTTCTTTCATAGGAATAGATTTTTGTTCTTTGCTGATTTCTTCAAACTTCTCATGTTTGACTTGCAAACCTCTAGCACCCAGCCATGTGTCAGAATTAGAGTAAAACTTCTCAGACCTCAAAAATATCTACTAAATGGCAGAGGAACAGCAATCTTTTTCATTTCCATAAACTGCTAGATCATCAAAGCTGACTGCAGAAAGTCTCTTATTTTACCTGTCTTCTTCACCAACTGATCAAACTTCGATTATTCTGCTCACTTTCCCACGTATAACTATATGTACTATTATTTTCTCAGAAGAAACACCTAAAATCTTAGAGTTTAATCTTTGATGCTTTGCTCTCTGTTCTTTTATACTCAATTCGCTATCAAATTAATTCAAGATTACTTACAACTTAGCTTTGCACAGCGGCAGTATTGTAGCCAGTGAAGTTTATCCAAGGCATGATTATTGCTAATTGAAAACTTTCACCAATATCCTGTGAAGATAATTTGCAATATAGTCAGAATTGGCAATTTTTGACAGTCTCTATGAAGACTGAATTTAAAAAGCTGGAGAGGATGTGGAGAATGGGAACACTTCTACACTGCTGGTGGGAGTATAAACTAATACAACCTCTGTGGAAAACAGTGTAGCCATTTCTAAAAGATCTAAAAATCGACCTATATGACACAGTAGGTAATATACCTGGAGAACTGTGCTGCCCATCAAAAGTGGACTGGATAAAGAAAATGTGGTAAGTTTACACAATGGAATATTATGCGGCCTTAAAGAAAAACAAAATTAAGAACTTTGCAGCAGTTTGGATGGAATTAGAGTTTATAGTGCTCAGTGGTTTTTCATAGAAACAAAGATCTGAGTACTATATGTACTCACTCATACGAGGACCCTGAACATTTATTAAACAAATAGAAAGAGATTGGCAGTGGTGGGGCACTGCTGGGGAGGAACACATAACTTTAATAAGGGTACCAAACTTACTTGTACGATGACCACTTATGTACCTAATCCTGAACTGTACCCCACATTTTTAAATTAAAAAAATAATAAAATTTAAAAGAAAAAGTAATCTATTTTTTAATGTATTAACTTTTATATCACATGGTTACCCTTCCATCATCATTGCATTGCTTTAGGTTCTGATGACCTTATAACCACTTAATCTTTAGCATGTTGTAATTTCTTTTTTTTTTTTTTTGAGTTGGAGTCTCACTCTGTTGCCAAGGCTGGAGTGCATTGGCATGTTCACGGCCATCACAGCCTCAACCTGCTGGGCTCAGATGATCCTTCTGCCACAGCCTTCCAAGTAGCTGGAACTACAGATACATGTCACCAGAGTATATTGTAATTTCTTAACCAGTGCACCTAATCTCACATTCTTCAAGTTTCTAACTGTCTCATACACCATATTTAACTGTTTCCAATGCCTTCATAATCACACCTGTCAGTGTTTGCGTAACCCAAGAAACCATCAAGAGAGTAAGGAGACAACCCACGGAATAGGAAAAAACATATCTGCAAGCTATGCATCTGACAAAGGCCTAACATCTAAGATCTGGAAGAAACTCAAATGAATTGAAAGGAAAAAACAAACAAACAAACAAGCAAACAAAAACAGACAACACCATAATTATATCTCTTATCTGCTTACTTTCTATTGTTTATTTTCTACATCTTGCATTATCCACCTTTGTCTGGCATTAAGGACATTCCACAATTTGATCTTATTTCTGTTGTTTCTAGCTCTAACCATATTCTTATTATCTGCAACATTTATATTAAATTAGATTAACACATTAGGCTTAGACATCAATTTTCTCTCTTGGATATTTATCTTGCCTTATTGAATCTTTAATGGAATACCTTAAAAGTCTATACATTCTTTTTTTTTTCTTTAAAGATATGGGATACTCAGGATTAGGTATACAAGTGGTCATTGTGCAGGTAGAGTTTGGGCCTCCCTTTGGTCCCCACTTCACTTGATTTGAGATTAGTTACCTTTATTGATGTTGTGCTCTCATCCCTCCCTCCCTTGTCAGTATCCTTCTACTGCCAATCTCTTTCTTATAGTATTATGGTAAATGTTCAGGGTCTGATTATGAGTGAAAACATATGGTACTCAGTTTTTGTTTCTGTGATAGATCACTGAGTATTATAGACTCTAAATCCATCCAAGTTGCTGTGAAGTTCATATGTTTGCTCTTCTTTATGGCTGCATAATATCCTCCTGTGTATATGTATCACATTTTTTAATCAGTTCAGTTTCCCAGCAGCAGTTTCAATGGGCAATAGTCCAGTTTCCATGTTTTTACTCTTGTGAATAGTGCTGCAATAAACATGCGTGTGCAGGTATCATTTTAGTAGAATGATTTGAGTTCCTCTAGGTATATTCCCAGTAGAAGGATTGCTGGGTCATATGGAAGGTTAATTTCTAGTTCTTTTAGGAATTGCCACACTGTTTTCCATAGAGGTTGCATTAGTTTATATTCCTACCAGCAGTATACAAGCATAACATTTTCTCTGCATCATCTCCAGCATCTGTTATTATTTATTTTATTACTGATGGCCATCCTTAATGGGGTTAGGAGGTTTCTCAGTGTGATTTTGATTTGCATTTCTCTGATAATTAGTGAGGTTGAGCACTTTTTCATATGTCTGTTGGCTGCCCTTATATATTATTTTGAGAAGTGTTTATTCATGTCTTTTGCCCAACTTTTAATGGAACTTTTTTTTCCTTTCAGCCCATTTGAGTACTTTGTTGATCCCAGATGTTAGACCTTTGCCAGATATACAGTTGACAAATATTGTTCCCTATCCTGTGAGCTGTCTCCCTACTCTGTTGATGGTTTCTTTTGCTTCACAGAAGATTTTTGCAGTTTAATGAGTTCCCATGTGTCTATCTTATCTCTTATGTCATGGACATACAGGGTCTTGATCAGGAATTGGCTGCCTAATCCAATTTCTGTAAGAGTGCCTCCTGCATTTTCTAAGATTCTTATAGTTTGAGGTTTTACGTTTAGATCTTTGATCAATTTAGAGTTGATTTTTGTGTACAGTGATAGGTAGGGGTCCTGTTTGAATCTTCTGCATGTGGTCAGCCAGTTCTCCCAGCAACATTCACTGAATAGTTTCTTCTTTCCCCAGTGCTTGTTGTTGGAGGCTTTGTCGAATATGAGTTGATTGAGAAATTGAAGTTTTGCTTCCAGAATCTCTATCCTCTTCCATTGATCTATATGTCTGTTCTTGTACCAATGCCAGGCTGTATTGATTTTTATGGCCTTATAGTAATATTTGAAGACTGGTAGTGTGATATCTTCCACTTTGCTTCTTTTGCTGAGGATTATTTTGGCTATTCATGGTTGTTTATGTTTCCATATGAATTTCTGTATTGTTTCCAGGTCTCAAAAAAATGATGTTGGTAATTTAATCAGTATTGCATGGAATTTGTAGATTCCTTTGGTAGGATGGACATCTTAACAATGTTGATTCTTCCTACCCATAAGCATGGAATATATTTCCATTTGTTTGTGTCTTGAATTTCTTGAGCAGTGTTTTGCAGTTTTCACTGTAAAGGTCTTTCACTATTCTGGTAAGGAAGACGCCAAGGTATTTCATTTTTTTGTGACTAATGTGAAAAGGATTGTGCTTTTTATTTGGTTCTTTGCCTGTTTGTTGTTGTAAACAAATGTGACTATTTTTTGCACATTTATTTTTTACCCTGATACTGTGCTAAAGTCTTTAATCAGTGCAAGCACGTTTTTTACAGATTCTCTTGGATTTTTGAGGTATGGGATGATATCATCAGTAAAGAGGGATAACAACTTCTTTCCAGCTTTGATTCAACTGATTTCCTTCTCTTGTCTAACTGCTTTAGCTAGGACTTCCAACACTGTGTTGAACAGGAGGGATGAGAGTGGGCAGTCTTGTCTTGTT
>CAUYQG010037619.1:0-40473 GCA_963574415.1 Tarsius wallacei | reverse complement strand
ATACACAAAAATTAACTCTAAATGGATCAGAGACCTAAATGTAAAACCTCAAACCATAAGAACTTTAGAAAATGCAGGACACACCCTTATGGAAGTGGGAACTGGCATCCAATTCCTGAATAAAACCCGAAACTCACAGGCCATAAGAGATAAGATAGACAAGTGGGACCTCATTAAACTGACAAGCTTCTGCAAAGCCAAAGAAACCATCAAGATAGCAGGAAGACAGCCCACAGACTGGGAAAAAGTATTTGCCAACTCCATGTCTGACAAAGGCCTAACATCTAAGATCTACAAGGAACTCAAATGTGCTGAAAAGAAAAAATAAGCAACCTCATTACAAAGTGGGCAAAAGATATGAACTGATACTTCTCAAAAAAAGACATACAAGCGGCCAACAGATACATGAAGAAATGTTCATCCTCACTAGTCATCAAGGAGATGCAAATAAAACTACACTGAGATACCATCTAACTCCAGTCAGAATGGCCATTATCAATAATTCAAAAAATAACAGACGCTGGAGAGGATGTGGTAAAAAGGGAACACTTCTACCCTGTTGGTGGGAGCGTAAACTAGTGCAGCCTCTGTGGAAATCAGTGTGGCGATTCCTAAAAGCTCTAAAAATCGACCTTCCATATGACCCCGCGATCCCCCTACTGGGAATATACCCTGAAGAACTCAAATCACTCTATAAAAAAGATACCTGCACACGTATGTTTATCACAGCATTGTTCACAATAGTAAGATCATGGAACCAACCATGCTGTCCATCAAAAGAGAACTGGATTTTTAAAACGTGGTACATATACACAAAGGAATAATACACAGCTATAAAAAAAAAATCATGAATTTCTCAGCAACCTGGATGGAATTAGAGTTTATAATCCTGAGTGATTTGAGTTCTTCAGGGTATATTCCCAGTAGGGGGATCGCGGGGTCATATGGAAGGTCGATTTTTAGAGCTTTTAGGAACCGCCACACGGTTTTCCACGGAGGCTGTACTCGTTTACACTCCCACCAACAGTGTAGAAGTGTTCCCTTTTCGCCACATCCTCTCCAGCATCTGTTATTTTTTCTATTATATTTGAAGCCTATGAGTTATTTTGGTTTGCCTGCAAGTTAGACATCATGAAAGAGATGTCCAAACCAGAGCTGTTTATAATCAGAGTAATCCTTGATCTACAAGATTTACTGGATGCCAATTGGCTGTAACTAGTGGAGTTTGTCAGATGAGTAAGAGACATGAAGGTTTCTAGATTTCACAGACTTAGAGTTTGAGTTTGCAAGCCTCCTGTTTTGGATGGATTGAAGGAATGCTTGTGCTATGTGCATAAGAAGTCTATAGATTTGGATTTCTACCTTTGATTATGATGTCTTACTTTCTCAAACACTTCTAAAAATATGAGATTAAAACAAAATATGTGTCTTCTTTTTTTTTCAAAAACAGATATCTTGTGCTAGTTTGCTTTTAATTTTCTGGGCAATATTTCATTGTATATTTCTGATTTTGATAGAATAACCTCTAAAAAAAATACAGATTTCTGTTTATTTGGAAGGGAACGAGGATACCAGTGTACCCCTCTTGCCACTAGGAATCAGGGAAGAAGAAATCAGGAATAGGTAAGAGAGGATTGGTTAGATATTATTCTCATTTTACCCAGTTTTTTTTTTTTTTGAGACCTGGTCTTGCTCTGCCATTATATACAGTATTTTGTAGTTGATCTCTTTAAACCTTTGTCTTCTTAACTGTAAGATGCCAGTGATATTATTCACCTCATAATGAGGAATAGATAAAATAGTATAAGAAAAGCACCTAACACTATGGTAGCCCTGCACAGGGTTGGCACGTGGTGGCAGTCAGTACATGCTAGAGACCTACCCCTGGTGAAGAACTCAGATTCAGACCATATAGCTTGAATTACAACTTAAGACCAAGATGACTGGGTGCAGTGGCTCATGCCTATAATCCCAGCACTTTGGTAGTCCAAGGTGAGAGGATTGCCTGAGCCCATGGGTTCAAGACCAGTGTGAGCAACTTGGCAAGACCTCATCTCTACAATAAATCAAAAAATTTGCCAGGCATGGTGGTGCTTGCCTGTAGTTCCAGCTACTTGGAAGGCTGAGGTGGAATGGTTACCTGAACCCAGCAGGTTGAGGCTGCGGTGGCCATGAGTGTGCCACTGCACTCCAGCCCGGGCAACAGAGTAAGACTCTGACTTATTAAAAAAAAAAAAAGATCAAGTCATCCATGTCAGAAATCATCTTTTTGATTATTCCCGTATCTGTTGAACTGTGTGACATTGTCACTTTCTCAGATCAAAGACAATAGAATATCGGCAATTTCAAATAGTTTGACCCAATGCTGAAATAAATCATTTACACACTTATTCAGGTAATATGGATACGTTCTTTTTCTGAGTTGTCTTGATCTTTGAAGTAAAGATACTGTTTTTAAATGAATGGATTCTCTTATTTCTGACTTCCTTTCCACAATGCATGATGAAGATAGTAATTCACCATCCTGTGGTTTCAGATAGCTTCTTCATTATTTCTTAGGTGGAAGACTGAAAGTGTCTCTTGATCTTCAGTGTCCCGGGCCCCTACCCCCAAGCTACCTTTCTTCAGGATACATCTACATGTGAATTCCCAGGTTAATATAATATAATATAATATAATATAGTATAGTACAGTATAATATAATATAATATAATATAATATAAACCATAGGCTAAGAATAGATCTTGGTAGTGTGGAAACCATCCATTTGTGTTGTTTAGACTCTTTGAGGTGGCAAGTCCAGATAGGGTAGACTGCCTCATCAGTTTTGTTGTTGTTGTTTTTATTTTAGAGTTGTGAGGTACCAGTGGGGATTTACTACATAAGTAGATTGCATACAGGTGAAGTTTGGGCTTCTAGCTGGCCCTCTCTCACCCTGATAGTGGACCAGGTACCCAGTGTGCAGTTTTGTTTGTTGTGTGATACAAGGGGAGTATAGATAACAGGCCCTAGGGCAACAAGGCCTCAGGGAGCTGGGTTATTTGTAAAATATTCAGGATCCAAGCATAGCTTAGTTCCTCAGTCGCAGGCCTAGGACTCAATGAAGTTTGATTAACGTAGTCCCTTCCTCTTCATCTGTTGCTCCTTCGCATTCACACTCAAGGACATTCTCAGACCTCTCCTCTGCTCCATGACCCAGTCTGCTCCTGCACGCAGCCTGAGCCATGGCTTCTGCCCAGCCCCTCTATCCCTCCGTGTGCCCCCTCTTAACCTGGATCCAGGGAGGCACTTCATCTTGTCCATCTCAGACTCCACATCACCTCCTTCAGAGAGAATTATTCCTTTCCCAGCATACATACTCACCTCGCTGTCCTACATCTGAGCAATCTGATGTTTCGTAGCACCTATCACTTTTTGTAATTATTTATTTGTGTTTGTTTATTTTCTTTTGTCTGTTTCCCCCACTCAGCTAAAAACTACAGAGAACAGGGTATCTATATACTTCATCTTTCTAGCCCTAACACAGTGCCTGGCATATGAAAGGTCCTTGAGAGCTAGTTGTTGAATAAATAAATACACGAATGAGCTAGAAACTCCTTAGAAGGACCTGTGATTCCATGGCAGACACTCTAAGACTTCTTAGGGAAAGGAGCCACCTAGTATATTCTCTCTTCAAATACGAACAATCATGTATTTTTCCATTGTGTTTGTTTTTGTTTTGTTTTGAGTTGGTGTCTCACTCTGTCGCCCAGGCTGGAGTGCAGTGGCACGCTCACGGCCACTGCAGCCTTGACCTGCTGGGTTCATGTAATCTTTCCTCCTCAGCCTTCCAAGTAGCTGGAACTACAGGCACACGCCACCACACCCAGATAATTTTTTTATTTATTGTAGAGATGAGGTCTCGCCACATTGCCCAGGCTGATCTCAAACCCGTGGGCTTAGGCAATCCTCTCACCTCCGCCTCCCAAAGTGCTGGGATCACAGGAGTGAGCCACCGCTCCTGGCTGTGCTTCTTTCTGTTAAGGTAGGCTATACATTTTCACACGTTGGCTTCTACCCTGTTGTTAAAAGGTAATTAATAGTGAACAGAAAGGAAGCTTTCAGTAAAACATTACATAAAAATGTACTTTAAATTGAGAAACTTAAAGATTGTTTGGGAAAGTGCCAACTTGGAATTCAATATCAAGGTAGAGAGGCATATATGGGAATCGAATAACTGAAAGGAAGAAATATCAAAGTGAAGATTGGAGAAATCAGCACTCCATTGATTGAAGCACATTAAAGAGATACCGGCTGACCAGCTGCTGGACAGGCTTCAGGAGATTGAGGATTGAAGCTGAGAGGTAGGAATACTCAGGAACCACTGGCTGGGGCTGATAGGACCGAAAGAACAAGGGGGCATTAAAACCACAGGATCATAATCTGTGACACATTTTCAATTGCACTAGTCTCTCTTAGTTACTGGCATCCACTTTGTTGAAAAATGAAAACAAGATTCAAGGAAGGGCGTTTGTGCATTTCTTGGTAAAACTAGGTTTATCGTTCAGAGTCTTCTTTATTGGCCACTTTTGCAAGGTTAAAGTAAAACTTTACAAACTCTTACAATTTCATCAAATCGATAGGGAACAAGCAGGGGAAAGGAAAAGAAAGCCTGTGTTGCTCTCATTGAAGAATATAGATTCGGAATTAATTTATTGTATGAGATAAGAAAACAATCATACTTTTTAAAAAGGGAAAACCCAAGATGACACGTGATGCTTACTTTGCTCAGGTTACACAGTAAGGTTGACATTTTACTGTGTATCAAGGTCATAGAAATTAGGAACGAACACTATCTTTGAGAAATCTCTAAATTATAGATCTTAGAGTTAGCAGGCACCTTGGATCATTTAGACCAACCTTTACTTCCAAAAAGGCAAGGTGTTATTATCCCCCATTGTAGAGATGAGACAAGCAAATTAAATTACCTGCTGAGGTCACATGATTGAAAAATGACTGATAGCTGAGAAGGCAAGGGATAGTGGGGTGGCTGAGAGGGTTATAAAAAGCCAGGTTCCAGTATGTTATTAGGGTGTGCTTCCATTATTCTACAAGCAAAGGGATTATTTCCCATTTTGATATGGAGAGAATAAAAGACCTGCTATATTCAAGCAGACCATTATTTACCAAAACAATTTTTTCTCTGAAAAGGAAGGGAGGAAGGGAAAGGAGGAAGGGAGGGGGGAAGGAGGGAGTGTAACTGTACTGAAAGTGACAACTGACTCCTCTGTCTATACCGTTGAAAAGGGGGGCCAGTGATTCCAGCACTTTGGGAGGCCAAGGCGAGAGGATTGCCAGAGCCCAGGGATTCGAGACCAGCCTGAGCAACTTAGTGAGACCTCCTCTGTACAATGAATCACAAAAACTAGCTGGTGTGGTGACGTGCATCTGTAGCTCCAGCTACTAGGAAGGCTGAGACAGAAGGATCACCTGAGCCCAGCAGGTCAAGACTGCGGTGGCCGCGAGCATGTTACAGCACTCCAGCCTGGGCGACAAGAGTGAGACTCTAACTCAAAAAAAAAAAAAAAAAAAAGGGACCGAAATTACCTTGATTTGCTCTTTTCTATATTTTGAATTGTAGAATCCCATGCTCCACATTTTAACATTAAATGTTGAGTACATATGACTAGCCACAGGTCTGGCAGTAGAATTAAACACCTTGAGAATGTTAGTACTGGCAGTGAAGCAGACACCTAGTGATGGCTTGTGTCAGCCTTCAGCCTTAGGGTTGGGAGGTGAAGATCAACTCTCGTGAAGCTGAGATACATTTACTCCTGTCTTACATTTGCCATTATTAATTTTATAGTCTTTAATCGATGCTCTATGAGTCTGCATACCAAAAGAGAATCTTTATTCGTTCCTTCCTCAGCTGTATAATTCTCTAGTTAGTCCGACATATTTGCCACCACGGCTTCCAGACCTTCCTTGCAGAACGCATGCCACTTGGAAGACGAATGCGTCTCCACAAGCCACAGACTCTCCCTAGACTTCTGCAAAACAAGGAAATATTAAAAAGGGTAGAATCACTATGACGGACTTTCCATGTCATAAGCAATTCAATTTGATGATGGATTCCAAAATAATTGACTTCATTTTGTGCTGAGATGACCTTTGATCTCTCTGAGCCTGGCATTTCCTAGCTATGATTTATAGGGGGAAAAAAAGCATTTCGTGTATTCATTATGTTGCTTTTGAATTATAAAGCTATCTTTTATAAAGAAAAATAAAATATATATTTGAAAGAAAAATGAGGAGGTCTGCATCTTGTGCATATTAAACCTCACTAGCAAGGATGATTAATAAGCCATGATCATGTTTCCTTTCACTGTTTCTAATATTTCCTTTGACGTTCATGAAAAGTCTTTATTTTGGCAGGCTCTTTGCAATCAGGTAGAGTCGACCATTTGCCAACCAAAGCTTACAACCTTCCATCACTCTCTGTGTGTCCCCCAGATTTCTTTCCCCCTTTACTTAAAGATGCAACTGAAATTTAACTTTGTCCGACTTCACCTGTATGAAATGGTTTGTATTTTTAGAATCATATCAATAAAAATATGTTTCTTCATCTGTTATCAGATTCTATTCCACCCAGTCCCCCATCCCATACCACTCATACAGCACAAGGTACGGTTTTGACAGGCAGCGTGATGAGATGTATATGAGAGGCTGAAGCAAATTGAGGTTAGCAGCCGGGCTCGGTGGCTCAGCCTGTAATCCTGCGCTTTGGGAGGCTGAGGTGAGTGGATTGCCTGAGCCCGTGAGTTCGAGACCCCCCTGGGCAAGTGAGACTTCATCTGTACAATAAATCAAAAAATTAGTCGGGCGTGGTAGCGCACACCTGTAGTCCCGGCGACTTGGAAGGCTGAGGCGGAAGGATTGCCGGGGCCCAGCAGGTCGAGGCTGTGGTGACCGGGAGCGGCCACTGCACTCCAGTCTGGGCGACAGAGTGGGACTCCAACTCAAAAAAAAAAAAAAAATTGAGGTTAGCACAAAAAATATGACTGTCAATTTCAGATTTTTTCCTTTAATTGTTTTAAACTCATAAATAATCAATTAAACGAGAAAGAAACGTACATTTAAGCGCATCTTGAAGATTCTCTCTCCTGGATGCATCAGAGGAGAGGAGCCTATTGTGACGCTATCTACGACAGAACACACCACAGGCCCTTTGCAGATGACATAGGTTTTTGGTTTTTTGTATTTTTTTTTTTTAATGATGCTTCTTTTGAAGTGACAGAATGAATATACTGGAAAGAGGAAGTTGAGCACATACGGCCATAAAAGGCAATTTGCCTTTTCAGTGACAACCTAGTTGCACTCTAGCGCCAAGAACGAGTGTTGTATACAGCTGTGAAGACAGGGATTTGGGGGGCCTAGCTGAGCAAGATGAACAGCCAAGACCTACAGTTCTGCATCAGGGTGAGCTTCAGTTACCGTGCTTCCTCACTACACATTAATATGTCTTTTGGGCTTCAGTATAATGGAAGAAAAAAAAAGTCTGACCTAAAAGGACTTGCTTGAGGGATACATTTTCTTTTAAAGAGTGGTAAGTTGTTTTGGCAACCCGACTGACCAATCATCTTAGAGTCTGGCTTAATTTCTCTTACGAGAAAAAAATAATTGCCTTGCCAACAATTTTAAAAAGAAGCTTCTTCCAGAAAAATAAAAGGAATCTTTTTTTTTTGATTCATCCACGGATTATTTCCCTTGGCCTTTTCCCATTTTAGTGCCATACTCCTCTTTTTTTCATGTGTGTAATTTGAATTCTCTTTCCTCTGTGAAATGAGTGTTAGCGTTTTCATTTTATGTTGATGCCTCTGGAAGGTGAGAGTCATGTTAAACATGCTTCTGTAATCTGAGTGTGAAAGTTGGTGTTCCCTATGGGTCATTCCCTGTGGGGTCATTCTTTCAGTCATCTGTTTACTCAGCAAACTTTTATGAAGCATCCACTAGTGTTGAGTAGGCAGATCTACTTTGCCAGGAGTTTGTGTTTTAACTGTTTTAAAAGTAAGATCTGTAGCATAGGATATTTGGCAATCTATCCCTTTAACAAAACGTAATGCCTTTTTCTAAAAAAGTTAAATAGAAACATTCATTACACTTGGCCTAAAGCAATGATAAAAGAAGATGTAAAACTTGAAGCCAAGAAACTGGTCCAGAAAACAATATTTAAGGAGCACATGATAAATTTGTATTTTATCTAATTCTAAAATGAAAGGATAGGGAGGGCTTTCTGAAGGTGCAGATTGAGAGCTGTTCATCCGACAAGTCATTTTTCCTTGAGAGTGCTGGCTTTGGAGGCATTCTTTCTCATTTCCATGTGAGAAGACAGACTTCTGTCATTAAGAACTGAGCTTCCAGGTATGAAGTCCTGAAATATCCATGTATTGAGAGTCATCACTTTGACTAATGGAAGATCCTGACCACATATCATCCTAAGCACCTCTTCACAGTGTGTCATTTTTCCAGCTCAGTTGATTTTTGATATATCTCACTTTATCAGTCATTGAGGTGGAAATTTCATCACTCTTATGTGCTTTTTGAGTTTTTCTTGGTGTTTGTTTGTAATAGGTTTTATGGGTGATTAGTTATGGGAATTGCGGCATTCTCGGTTATAGGAACCTATCTTAATTTCACTCATGAAACTTGTTTTTCTCATAAACTGTCATAAGCCATGGGTTGAATTTGTTTTTCATTTAAACATATCTTGTTGAAATTAGTATATATACTCGCATTACTGCATAGTATAAAAATTTCTAGCAGCAATTATTTGCATTAGCTCTAATGTTGGAATGGTGACCTTTTTAACTCCGTGATTTCACTCGTTGGTTACTATGCTTGGACACGTCATGGGCTGATTGCTCCACTGGGCAGTAGCAGATGTCAGGATTTTACCAAAGCCCCACTGAACAATATTATGACATAAGAGTAATATTTCTGTTACTTCGGCAGATGATCATCTTTGCCTTAAAAGCTTTCACTGTAAAACATGAAAAGTGATATTGCCCATCATTTCATTTTATCTAATGTGACTGCATATACCTACCCCAACAGTCAACACGGTGTCATTGTCAAATGTATAGATTTTATGTCGTGAAGATCTGGTTTTGAGCCCTAGCTAGGCTACTTAACAGGTATGTGACCTTGGGTGAGTTACTTATTTTCTCTGGGGCAAGGCTTCCTTATGTGTAAAAAAAAAAAGATTCATAAAAGAACCAACTGCATGAGTTTGTTGTAGAAATTAAATGTGATAATGCATATAAAATGAACATTTGGTGTGGTGCTCAGTACATTTTAGCTATGGACATTAAACTCTTAAAAGTCTGTATTTGGCGACTTTTTAGGTATCCTAGGACTTTAGGGTCCTCAAATGAACTGAATATGGTCACTTTTAATGTTTTTAATTTGAAGGTTTCTCTTTTTGTTTTTATATTGCATGATTATAATTAGAATATTCTGCTCAACCGTTATTTTTTCCAGATGATATAAATTTTACCATAATGAAAGTCATAGAGACATAAATGTTATAGCATGATTTTGTTAGAATAGGTTTCTTGCTAAATCATCACATTCCCATTATTCATGATGAAAATTTGAAATGGACTCTGAAGACTGTAGGGGATTGGCAAGTGAAAAAAAATACACAAAAGCAGATGAACTAAATCTAGTAGTAGCAAGCGGGAGATGCTCTGCAGACAACATTATACTATCGTTTCTCTTTCAAGATAATTTATTTTTCTGTTAAAATCAGCTCTATTGTCTCATCGCATAAATTGGAAAATATCATTGATTATTGAAGACCTAATATGAAGACACAACAGTAGACAGCAGAGTAGGCTTTCCTGCTGCGGTGACTGAATTTTAAAGGAGACAAGGGTATGAGTTGTCAAATAGAAAATTATGGCACAATAAAACTTCAGTCACAACCTGTATTCCTCCTGCTTCTCAACCGTTGTCTACAAAATAGCATTCAATCTGAAATGGGAACGACATAGCTTAACACTGTTTTGCATGGGTACAGACCAAAGAATTTGTGGGATTATAGAGATCTACGATGGTCCTGTGGTTGTTTTCAACTACTGTGCCTTGGCCTATTCACATGTGACACGGGAAAGAAAGGTGCCACTTCAGTGATATCTATGTGTCAAGGGTTTTTTCTTTCTTCTTCTTCTTCCCCCTCTCTTCTCGTTCTGTATATTTTTCTGCGCTATGACTTCTGGGATGATAGTGGAGTCTGGCTTCCAGGAAGCTGAACTACACTGGTTGAGAATGTGGTATGTTGGGCTGCCACTGAGAATCAGATCGTCAGGCCCGCTCAGGAATTATTACACATTGACAGGAACACGCAAACATTCTGCCAGGGGAGTATCGAAGAGGCCGTGGTCAAGGCAGAAACAGCTCAACCAAAAACCCCAACAGATTGTTAACAAATAACAAGTCCTGAAGACCCGCCAGTAAGACTACTTTCATTCTTTTATCGACACTGTGAGGCACTGATTCACTGTAGAAATAATTGCGTTGTTAATTGTGTGTGACTTTTCAGTGTTGTTTTGAAACTTTTATTTCTTTCAAAATGCCACCAAAATGTTTAGGATTTCAAAGTAGGCCATGAACACTGTGGTGGAGAATTTTTTGAACTAGAAAATGAGGTGTGACCAGACTCATAAAAAGTTTGTGTGGTGAGCCATCTACAGATAGATGGAAGAGGTTTCTTATTCAGAATCTGCATTTTGATGGTAACAGTTTCCTGACGTTTGAGCTATCATTTATCCCCATTTACCACAGTTTGTAAACTAAGTACGTCCGATGTTTGTTTCAGTTCTCTTTCCCTGTTCCACTCCCTTGCCTGTTGCCCCGTACTTTCTTCCTGTCTTGGCCTTAGATGGAAGGGTAACTCCCACCAGAGTATTCAGCATCATACCAAGTCCTGTGTATGTGGCCTTGTTGCAATACCCAACATCCGATATTCAATACTGCAAGACCCGACACCAATACCCAATGCGTGGTGCTTATTTCACAGAAGCCTGTTTTATGCCTTGGGTTTTAGGGCTTGGAAGGAAGTGACTGCTTTTTCTAAATGCTCCTATGCAGTTTAGTAATGGTGGAAGAGAAAGGACTTCTCCCAACATTCTCATTAACTCCCTAAGTTCTGCAGATCTGCTGAGAGGCGGTATGATACAAGCCATTTGGGAGATGGCAAAGTCAGAAACCCTGAAACAGGAGAAGGGCTGATGGGGATCTGGCTGATCTTTCCTCACTTAGTGCCAGCAAGTGACACAGACCTGCCCTTCAGGCACCCAAGAAGAAAGAGTCTCTCCTCTTCTGCCCCCTGATACGACAGATAGCCATACTTACTTTTGGAAGACTTTTTCTGAACTAGTTTTACATAGCCAATTTACGAAGAGAACATATGTGAAAATGTTTATAAATTGTAATGTTGGTCTTATAAGTATGTTATTATCATAAGTAATATACTTACTACTTGAATATTTGTGTTACCTAGTACATTTCTTAAGGAGAGTTTATAACAAAACGTTTGAGTGGAAAATTACATTATAATAATTTAGACATTTTCTCTTGATTATTTGTTATTTATTCCTGAACCAATATTTTGATATTCCTGGTGTCCTGAGCCCCAAGTGAAGCCCTGTACTATCTGAGGACTCCTGCCAATAACTAAATGGTAAATTGCGTCAAGTGTGTACTCTTCATCTGCCTGGGGTTTCATGGTTTTCAAGTTGTACATACCAGAAAGGTTCTGTAGATAAAGTATGAGAGGAAAAAGGCATTATGTACATTAGTTGAAATTGGCTTCATGTTGCCAAACTGTAATAAGCCTTAGGGGAGCTCAGTGTTGAAACTACTCAATTGAATGCTGCAATTTCCCATAACAATTTAAAAGGCCTGCAGGCATGCTAAAGTCATAGCTGGATCTTTCAGTTAACACTTTGTAACATGACCCCAAAGTCTCATTTACATCACAGCAATTAAAATATATTCCACATTACACATTTACTACTACATACTGTAGAAATAATCCAATGAAATACGGCTATTTTCCAAAAATAATCACGGAAATTTTTTACATGTATTCACGATTTCTTTCCAAAGTGGTATCACCATTACATTCATGTACACAGAGGGTAATAGTAATTGTGAAGGGTGAAGAGGGCAGGCCAGGTTACGAGAAATGCAACCTAGACTAATAATGACTGGTAGTCATTGCTACTTGGTGACCCACATGAAAGGAGGTTAGTGATCTCAGTCCGGTTCATAGGTGACAGGTGTCCGTTATGCAAAAATAATTATTGTAATTTGTACTAATGGGTCTCCTACTGGTAGGTAGAAAGTAGAGAGACTAAAAATTAAATCAGCATTATACCTCCTGGTTGCAGAAGTACTGCCTCTAGACTAAGACAGAAACACCAATGCCCAGTCGGGAAGGTTCTGGAAAAGTAGAGTAGCACTTGTCTGAGTAAGGTATTTTCATAAGTTTAGAGTCTTTTCCTTATTGTCCCATTCAAATTAAATTTAAAATCCTCCTGGCATGTGGACTGTAACTTTAACTATTAACTCTGATACCTTAACTATTTTGTAATGAGATGAATAGCAGACCAAATTACTTTAAAGCAAAGCCACAGTGGCCGATATTAGATCATATGTTCTCAACAGTGACTCTTGCATTTTAGTAATGTCTTTCTTTGACGAAGCATAGACCAAATTGACTTACTCCAGATTGTTGCGGTTGAATATTTATTGAGTAGCCACAACTTACCAGCTTACCTTGAAAGTGTGGTTTTTAACAATTGTCTAGACTACATCACCAAGGTATGAAATATAGTGGCAAAAGTCCAGCATCTGTCTTGGCAGGCAGTCAACGGGAAGCCGAGGAAACTGCATTTCTCTCTGCGCCCGTTAGAACATTCTCTCTTGCACTCCCCTTTCATGGCCAAGAGGAGCCTTGGGAGATTCCTACTTTTAGCAGACATCTGAGAAGGCAACATACTATCTATTGACTGCCTAGGTCCATTGTAATCCTCTGCCTTGGTTTATGACTGCCATTAGAGAAGCAGCATGGAAAAAAAAGTGTAATTGGGCCTTTGTGTTCATTATTGAGAGGAAACTGTGCAACACCAGAGCATAGGCTGGATAGCACCCCAGGTCCCCTCAGCAGATGCCCCTGACACCTAGACTGGCCATGACTACCTGCCCCATTAAAAACTTTTTTAAAAAATTACAAATTATGCACATATTTGTCTTTATGATATAAAACATCCAGGGAATCTAGAACAACCAGGCAATAAGATCCATTTTCCTATTTTTACTTCACTATTTGGTGGCATTTATCCAAAGTCATAATATTAGAGGGTATCGTACATATGCACTTTAAGGTGTGTGACTAAACTCGAGATATCAAAACATTAACATTTCTGTGTGAGCCTATACCTAGTCAAACATATTTATATTCCCTGATACTGTTGCATTAAATTTTGTTTAAAAGCAAGCAGTAAGCATGAAAGAAGAAAAACATTCAAGAGAATGCAATCCTGTAAATAAGTGCACTGACTGCTTGCCAGGCTGGCTGTGACAGTGTTGGCCCAATTTCCTAGACCCATCGAGACTGAGTCCAGCCTTGACCCAGCCCCCCGCCTGTCTCCACTGCAAGCTGAGAGGCTTTCCTCAGTCCTTCGAGAGAATCAGACACTCAGACTGGACCCAGAGGCGTTTTAAAACCCTGAGGCAACTCCGGAATTGACCTGTTCCCCCCTAGAGCTTACCTACTGCAGGAAGAAGAGGGACCTGGGCATGTCTGTCCATGTGTCTCTGCTCACTCTACCCACAGGTGCTGTGCTGAGGGAGACACCCACCTCTAACACTGAGCCCGAATTTCCCATTCCCCAGGGGTCTGTGAAGATGCCATTTGGCTAGTGTGGTGCTTTTCAGACTGAGATAAAAGCTGTCTGGTGGGCAGTAGACAGAGTGTATATTTATTATAGTAATTTTGGTTGTGGGTTACAGAGGCATGAATAACTGCAGTTATCATTTATTCTCCAAATACTTGTGGGTAGTTATCAGGTCTCCACCTAGTTGTTACTAAAATAAACCTAACATAGTTTTTTCAGTCTGGAGCCTCTTAATCAGTTTTATTGCTCCTCTTATAAGTTCTGCCAGCATTTGCCACTACTTACTACTAGCAAAACATAAATATTTGGATAACATTATAGATTACATCATTTTGAAATGATTGGTGTGGGAACTGTTCTTTTCTTGTTTGATGACATAATATTTCCAAATAAGCTCATAAAAATTCAAAACTCCAATTCCATTCAAACATTTCAGCAAAATACCAATTTTATTACAGATGTATAATCACTTATTCTCAACCTTCCAGGACTGAGCCCAGCCCAGCTTCCCCAGATGATTTAGGTTTAAGTCTAATGGTAGTGGACATTATTCTTGGACACTGGACAATGTTCTTGACTTAATTATAATAGCTGCCATTACGCCTTAAAAAACTTCATCTCATTTGATCTTCATAGTATCTCTATAAGAAAGGTATTGTTATATGCCTTTTAGATAATTAAATGTAGGAAACTAAGCCTCACAGAGTTTAATGAACCTGTCCAGGCCACATGTCACATAAATTGTCAATAGTGGAGCTAGACTTTAGACATAGATTTGTCTATTCAAAAATCCAGTGCTATATATTTCCTACCCAACTGCATTAGCACAAATGTTTTTAGCTGAAAATCTGGGGTAAGAACTTGTTGGCTCAGAATCATATTTCTGTCTTTCTCTAAGGTCTGTTTCTTCTATATAAACTTCAATGGCAGGCAGGCTTTCTCCAAATGGTGGCACAATGTAAACAAACTCCAAGTTTACATTCTTCCAGATTAACGACTCCAGTGAAAAGAAAAGGCCCATTCCCACTAGTTTCATCAAATGTCCTGAGACTGACTGTATTGGCCTGAATCAGGCCATGAGTTCATTACTGTACCAACCACTGAGATTCTGTGCAGGCAGTTCCTGGACCCCAGGACTAGGATCTGCTCCCTCTGAACCTCTTTGAACTTATTCAGGGAAATACAGGTCATACACACACACCCCCAAAAATCAGTATGGCTACGATGACTATTTGCAGGAAAGCCTCTCTCGTTTGTAACTAAACTATATGAGATAAGAGACAAGCAAAGGGAATTGTGACCATGTCCCCCTCTGGGACATAAAATATCATAGCAGGGTATCCTTTACTTCTTTCCTGGTTGTCTTTTTCCCCAAAGAAGTAAATGGGCAATGTTTCCAGGATATTTTATTTACTTTGCCTTGAACTTGACAACTTTCTTACTCCTTAGTTGAATTTTGCTTGGTTGTTATTTTTACCTCCCCAATGTTGTGATCTCTGCAAATTTAATTATCGTGGTATTTTCAATATGACAACCTTCATTGCCTTTGTTAATAGTGGATCTGTTGACATCCTGACACCATTTGTTAAACTCATCGCTGTCATTTCTCTCTCTCTCGCTCTGTTTTTTTTTTTTCTTACATCTCCTTTGTGTCCTAAGGTTTTAAAGTATAGTCCAATGGTTAGAAGTACAGATTTGTAATTAAACTGAAATGTGTTCAAATTCTGTTCAGCTACTTCCTGACTCTGTGACCTTGAAAGGGTCAGTTAATCCCTCTGAGCCTTAGTTCTCTCATGTGAAAATGGGGTTTATGATTCTTATTTAGCAAGGTTGTTGTGAGGATTAAGAGAGGTCATATATGTAGAGCACCTGGAATATTTTAAGCGCTCAGTAAATAATCAAGATTGAAATTAATAATTCATCAAGGAGCTTTTATGTCCACTCCTAAAGAGAGGAATATACTCAGCACTTAGGGAAATAAGATTGGCTCTTCATCGAAGACGCTCCCTCAGTCACACCAGCCATCACCAGGTCAGTGATACCCATCTTTATCACTTTTGTGTTCTATCAGGCTGTCGTTGCTTTTAAGCCATCTAGAAGGGCTCGCTTATTTTTCTCTCCTTACAACTGAAGGTTTGATTTTGGAGTTGATGCTAAACAGGTCTTATAGTTTGGCAACTTTTCAAAGAAATAAGTGAGAGCGCACCATATGGGAGCATGAACCAGCCTAACCACTACTAGTTGTATGACTTGAAAGTTTTATTAATTCTCTCATATTTTCTCATCTATAAAACTTGTAATAACACAAACCTGCTGTGTTGCTGTTAGGAATAGACATGCAGTATGTAAGATGCCTAATATGAAAAAGTCTAATAAATGGAGGTTATTATGATTGTGTGTTTGTGCCTGGCCTGTCCACTGAGGTAGGCATGTTATGTTGAAGATGGAATAACCTAACTGAATCAGAAAAAAAATCTGGTGTGACATCAAAGCTGTCTGTTGTAGTATATTTTACCCAGCATGTATTCAAGGCCATTTGGATACCATGGTATTGTCTGCATGACATGTAATTGTGTTTCTTACTTTTCCATCTGAATCAGACATTATTACAGGCAAAACTTTCACCTGTACTGAAACACAGGTGAATGAAGTGGTGGCCTCTATATTCAGGGAGCTGGTTTAAACCATCACAGAAATGCATAAATAGACGTGATGGATATCGGTTGATCCTGGCAGGCAGGCAAATTGAGAGGTATTATTTACACTTTACCCTAAAGGTCTGCAAGCTGGAAAAGCTGCAATTGGCTCAGTTGTATTAGATTCTCGAGTGCCTTTTCCCATCTAAGTATAGAGATTACGACCTCCTCCCTGTATTCATTCATGCCTTTGCAACCATAGACTATATCACTGTATTAATATATGTGACTAGTGTCTATTAAATATTCCTTTCAATAATTTTTATCAGAAAAAATAAAATCACTTTTATTTCAAACCATGTAAGTGAATTGTTTTATTTTTTTTTAATGATAGAGTATATTCTCATTTTACCAAGTGAATTAGCCTTATTATCTTTATTTTTTTCTTTTTTGATCATTTCTGGTTTCTGTTTCCTTCTCCATATACATATTTTCGAAAGAATTTTTAGTGATTTGATGAGATTTAAGTCACTTTTCTTATAGCCTAAGGCATCCTTCTATATATTTTCCAATTAAAAATCTTCCAGTATTCACATTTATTCAGTAGCTATTTTAGTATACTGTTCTTATTTATTTCATTATCTAAGTTTACATGTTTCTTATCTATAATAAAACATAATGGGTAGTTTTGAATTTTAAAACAATAAGCTTCCTATTTATTATTTCTTAAATAATGACATGAATATATCTTTACTCACATGAAAATGCTCACAATATGTTAAGTAAAAATGGGTTGCAAAATTATTTATACTAAATGTATATATGTACACATGCATTTATATATATGCATGACATACACACACACACACACACACACACACACACACACACACACATATATATATATGCATAGAAAAAGTCTGGAAAGATGAACACTAAAAGGTTAAGAGGGCATTTTTGGGGTCTTATCTGCATGTTCTAGTTTCCACAAGGAAAAGTATTATTTGCTTAATGCATATTTTAAGTATAAGAAGAAAAAGAATTGGGATTATGTATGAAACAGTGCTCAGGAACTGGCCTCCTGTTCTGTCTGCATCCAGAGAAGTCCCTCTTCACCCAATGGTAATGTCTAGAAATAACTGTGATTGTCTAGAAGTAATTTTGATTGTCATGACTAGGGATGCTACCAGCATCTAGTAGGTAGAGGCTAGGATATCCCCCCATCAAAAAAATGTAATTTTTACTTTAGAATGTCAGTAGTGCTGAGGTTGAGAAACCCTGCTATAATCCTTTCAGATAATTCCTTCTCTGGTCTCCAGTGATCTCCTCATACCATTGTGCTCATGAGTATGCGGTGGAACACTCGAGAGGGACTTTCTGCAGACCTCTAGGGTTCTTTCTCCATGCAGCTCTCTTTTCCTTAGCACTTTGTCCTGCAAATTCTTACTACCTGGCTTACAAGATTAAGGCCTATCTCTTTCATTTAGAAAGACCACTGGGCTCTTCCTGGGTTCCTCCTCTCTGTGCTACAGCCTGGAAATTCTCAGGGCAGTGAACAGGGCTAATCAAAACTCATCTTGTTTGTCTCCCAGCTCTCAGGGTTCACGGTCCTTCATTGCTTGATGTCAATGGCTTGAAAACTGTTGTTTCAGATATCTTGTTTGTTTTGTTGTTATTGTTCTAGACAACAGGCACAATCCAGTTCCTGTTACTCCAATCCTGGCTGAAAGCAGAAATTGACTTGTTGGTTATTATTTTTTTTATTAAATGTCCCTTTTCTTTACTGCCATGGTGTAAAGAAAGCAACCTGCCTAGTTTTCCTTCTCCATCACTAGTTATTCATTCTCTTTATTCATCATTTATTTTTCTCTGTACCTGTATCTTCTCACCGAGCATCACTTTTGCTATTCAAAGCAGATGTCCCGTTTCCTGTATTTCTTTTCACAGTTTTATTTGTTTTTAACTTTGTACCACCAACATGATAGTTAGAGTCTCTTGCATCCTACTATTTGAAACTGTAAACTCAAATTCTAGTTATGCTTGAATTGAGCACTACCCCCCAAATCACCATAATATGATTTTATTTTCGTACTTAATTATTTCAATTCTTTGATTTGTAAATTTGCCTCAGGAAACACAATTTCCTCTAAAACGAACAAAAGCAATCGATTTCCTCTTGTATTCAATTGATGTTATTCTAACTATTCAATAAAGGAAATGCTTTGAAATTCTTATGGTATGCAAAGTTGTATTTACCATTTGATTAACATAACTGGTAATAAATCATAAATACTTACTTATTAGGGAAAATATGAATTGTGAGTAACAAAAGGCAACCATTTCTTGGTACTGTGTACAAAGAACTTAATTTAGATCTTTAATCTAAAATGTATTGGGGTAGAATGGAGTTTCTCTGAAGTCTGCTTATTTTGAGGGGAGTGAGCTTTTCCAAACTATAATCGAGATAGGAGGGCAGTTTATGTAGAAGATATTCAAGGATTTGTTTCTCTTACAGAAAACAGATAATGGTGGAAGACCAACAAGTTATTTAATCTTTTGGGTTTGGATAGTTGTTTTTATTTCAGTCACTACATAGGTACATAAACTCATGAAATTTTAGAACTTCAGTTGATTTTAGGAGTGTTTGTTATAGGCCTGATCCATTGTAATTCATTGGCATCAGGGGTTTAAATATATACAGACTCCAGCTGAAATCAAGTTACTTTCTAAAGGTACAATTTTAAAATGTTTCTTTGGGATTCGAAACAAGTTATGAAACAATGTAATAATGATCATTTCTCTGGCCAAGTTCCAAAGTATATTTAAATCATATATCTGAAGGACAGGATCACCCTAAGTCTAGTGTCCATAAGTCAGAACCCGCCTGCCCATTCATTCATTTAGCCAAATACTGAGCAAACGATTGATAAAAAACGAAAACAGAGCAATAACCAAGTAATCCAGTTTGTTTTAAGATCAACTGTGATTTACAGAGGAGTGCTATGGTGAGTCATTGTGTTGTTTTTCAAGGAACTTATAAAAATTAGCCAAACCAGTTTGATATTGTTGTGTTCTTGCTGGTGTCAGTTCAATCAAAGGTTTTTGGTGAACTTTCTTTCTCATAGCTTCCCTTGTTTTTCAAAGACTTTGCCCACTGATGCAGCTAATATCCTGTTCATTAAATGCTTTTTGCTGAATATGCATGCAGTGACCCTCTTTCTTGCGTAGGACTGTGCAGTCACCATCAAAGTGCTTCAACAAGTCAGCATCACTTAAGCAGCTGCATTTCTTAACCTTCTCATCTTCAGCCTTGAGTGGAAGAGATAACACAGAAAACTGCCTTTTGAAGTCATATTGAACTCATTGACTTCCATCAATGAATCATATCAGTAGTTGCAAACATTACAGTGTAGATTAAATCCTTGAAGAGTTTGAACTATGTACAAAATTGAAAAGACAGATACAAAGGGCTTTTCATTGTCTGGAGTCACGAAGATCAAATTGCCTCCATCTTTGATGGTATATTTGAATACTACATCTTGATTTATATCGGCACTGTAGAATTGCTTCACAAATAAAGGAAACTCAGATCATTGGTGCTAGAGATGTTCTATAAAGCCCCAGAACACCTAAAATTATCATTTTATGATTAGGTTAATAACATTTACAAACGATTTATAAACTTTGGTGACGTTGCCATGAAATTGAAGCTTTAATTGTGAGAATATATGCTCATATTACCATATTAAAATAACTGCATGGTTTTCTAATTTGCAAGACTGTGAAATTGTCTCCAGAAAACTATACAGCAAAGAGAACACCGTTCACATTCAAAGATGCAAAGGGACAAAGAGAATGGAAAGATGTTTAACTCAAGGGCCCAGGTAGAAAAAGGCTCAACTTGCGGGACATCGGGTGTCTGCATGAGACTCCTGTGGCGGCAGTAACAAGGTACCACAAACCTGGTGGCTCAAAACAACAGCAAGTGGTGCTTTCACTTCTGGAGGCAAGAAGTGTGAAATCAAGGTATTGGCAGGTCCATGCTCCCTGTCGGTTTCCAGGGAAGAACCCTGAACTTTTGATGGCTGCCGGCAGCCTTGGGTGTTCCTTGACTTGCCGCTGCTTCACTCCCCTGTCTGCCTCCCCCCTCACATGGCCTTCTTTCCTGCGTGCCTGTGGGTATCTGTGTCCAAATCTCCTTCTCATGTCTTTTATAAAGACACCATGGCCAGATGTGGTGGCGCACACCTGTAATCTCAGCACTTTGCGGGGAGGAGGCAAGAGGATTGCCTGAGGTCAGGAGTTTGAGACCAGTCTGGGTAACATGGCGAGAACTTATAGCTACAATAAATCAAAAAATTAGCTGGGCATGGTGGTGTGCATCTGTAGTCCCAGCTACTCAAGAGGATGAAGTGGAAGGATCACCTGAGTCCAGGAGGCTGAGGCTGCAGTAGCTGTGATTGTGCCACTGCACTCCAACCTGGGCAACAGAGTGAGACCCCAACTCGAAAAAAGGAAAAAAGACACCAGTCACTGTATTTAGGGCCCACCCTAATCCAGTATGATCTCATCTTAACGCAATTATATCTGCACAGACCTTATTTCGAAATAAGGCTACATTTACAAGTACCGGGAGTTAATGATGACCACACATCTTTTTGGGAGACGTTGTTCAACCCACTGCAGTTTCTGTTGCAGCCATTCAACTCTGTCTTTGTCGCATGAACATGGCCAAGGACAATACAAACAAATGTGGCACAACTTTATTTACAAAATGGGTGGTGGATCAGATTTTGCTAGCAGACCAGAGTTTGTCAGTCAATAGCTGGTCTAACTCATTGAAGCAAAACAACAATGGAAGGAAAACAATTTCCCTTTGCTTCTATCAGTCCACTTTTACAATACAAGAATGCATATGTGTATATAGCAACACTTATTTTAAAATAGACGTTGACTTATGGCAAGAAATGAAATTTTGATAATGATTTCTATTCCCAAATCTCTATTACGAAAAAGGGCTTAAATTATATTTTTCTGGTCAATTAAAACCTTTTGGACGATCATTTAAATTTAAGGCTCTAAATGGCCTTCTCTCCAAAGAGATGGAGACAGTTTTGGAAACAAAATTTCCCTTGAGCTCAGACATGTTTATTCGCTCTGTTAGAAAGATTGTACTTGTTTCTCTGACTAAATGTGTGTGCCCTGAGGGCAGGAACTTCGTTTTATTCACACCTTGTTCTTGGCACTGGAAAGATAGCCTAACACACAGTAATTATTCTGTAAATATTTATCTAAAGTCACTTCTCTCTCTTGGGATAAAAAATGTGAATTGGTGTGTTGTTTTAATCCTGTTGTGTAAAAATATCATCACCATACTTTAAAATTACTTATTTTAAATTGAAAGGAAAGTTAGAATATGAGAAATCAAATTTCTATTAGGAGCTCTTGAAAGAATTTGTAAAGAGAATAATGAAGTAATGAATCAAAAGGAGTCAGTGAAAAATATTAGTTTTTTTAAAAAGTCAGATTCATGGAAAAGAAAAAAAAAAGGTAGAGACATCAAGATACATTTCAGCACCAAACTAAAATATTAGCAACTACTTTGAGCAGCCTGGCAGAGAAATGTGGGACCCCACGTGAGGGCTTCCTTTATTGGCAATACGGGTAGGGGAGGGGAGAGTTTGACTGAGGAGCAGGGAGGAGCAGTCCAGCCCTCTCCACGCCCAGGCTCTGGATTGTTCCAGCCCAGGGAGTCTGGATGGAAAGGAGACATTTGCAAGTGAAAAGGGATAGTTGTAATGTTGAGCAGAAAGCATGGAGACTTCTTCTTCCTACCTCGGTGTAAACTGAGTCGGCATGGGAGAGAGTCAGCTCCAAGACTCCAAGTTGGAAGCACACTGGAGAGCTGTGAGATGTGTATACTGATGATAAATGATGAAGAGAGAGAGAGAGAAAGAGAGTGAAAGCGACCCTTGGGAGAGGGACTCACTCTCCGTGGAGAAAAATACCCCCTGAACAGAATCACAACCTAAGGGTGCAGAACTCAAGAGAAGATCTTGGGCCAGCTGGGAACCACTGATTCCAAGTGGATTATGGAATCCCCCAAAGAGAAAGTGAATTTTGGGAAGAAGTATGGTGAGAAGAAACACCAGGGGCTGGAGACAGAGCCTCCAAGGAACTTCAGAATAAAAAGAGGGACCACACAGCACTTTGGGAGGCCGAGATGAGAGGATTGCCTGAGCCCACGGGTTTGAGACCAGCCTGGGCAACTTGGCAAGACCTCATCTCTGTAATAAATCAAGAAAAATTAGCCAGGCATGATGATGTATGCCTGTAGTTCCAGCTACTTGGAAGACTGAGGCGGAAGGATCGCCTGAGCCCTGCAGGTCAAGGCTGCGGTGGCCGTGAGTGTGCCACTGCACTCCAGCCTGGGTGAGGTAGTGAGACTCTGACGCAAAAAAAAAACCCCCAAATAATAAGAAGAGGGACCACAACTGAAGGAATGGAGACAAAGGAAGACCACTTAAAAATGCAGATTAGCCCTGGGCAACTCTCCCTCCTGTAGTTCCCCACCTTATTCCTTTTCTACTCACTTCCCCACCTTATTCCTTTTCTACTCACCCTTTCCATGGTCTGCTCAGCACATTCAGGAAAAAGAGAGTTGCCAAGCAGAGAAACACAATTTGCCTCACTCATTCTCGCTACCAGCAGTTACAGGAAACTACCCTACCAAATTAGCCACATGAATTGCCTTAAATATCAGGACAGCACTGATTAGATTCATTTGCTAGAGAGGAAACTGCATTTTAAGCAGAGAGGTATAAGAGGAGGACCAGCTTTTTTCACAATTCAAGACATTTGGGTCCTTAAAACAGGAAAATTGTGTCCTCAGAAGGAGAAGTCTATGTAAAAAGTAATAAAATGTTCAATGCATTTGAAAAAGTTTCAATTGTAAGAAGCTTCCAATTTCTTCCTGCTTTAAAAAAAATGAAAAAGAAAAAAAGAGTATACGTTTTTGTAAGAAAAAGAAAAGGAATTTATTTGTGAATGGAAAAAATGCCACCAGAGAAAACTTTTCCATTGTGGATTATTTAACAAACTACAGAAGCCAATTTTTAGCTGGTTTCTATAGTGAAATTTGAGCTTGAGATTAATTTTTTTTTTACATCCATCTTATAGGGTAAGTTTTTTTGTTTGTTTGTTTGTTTGTATTGTTTTTTTTTTAACATCCAATATTCAGGGTACTTTTTAAAAATTAATAGGCAAAATCAGATATAGGCATTTAAACAAACACCTATAGCTCTCATTAGCAGAAGTATGCCTCATCTCTTGGTGATACAAAATAGCTCACACTGATTTCACAAATATTAATTTCTTGTCGAAAGCAAGCTTCCTAGATAGGCAATGCTGTTGTTTTCCACCATTCTCCAGGTTGAAAAGAATAGTCAGGTTTTAGATGAATGTTATGTTGACGTCATTCAAACCTTTTATCTTTACAGAGAGGCCAATGAGAATTGAACCCTGAGCATAATTTGTAACAAGCAGGACTGATGTGCACCCGGAAGGAATGAAGTATGGATGTGAAAGAACGTAGGCCTTATTGCTCCCTGACCAAGAGCAGACGAGAGAAAGAGCGGCGATACACAAATTCCTCAGCAGACAATGAGGAGTGTAGGGTACCTACGCAGAAGTCTTACAGTTCCAGTGAGACTCTGAAAGCTTTTGATCATGATTCCTCGCGGCTGCTTTATGGAAACAGAGTAAAGGATTTGGTTCACAGAGAAGCAGACGAGTACACTAGACAAGGTAGGTGACTGTCCTCGTAAAAAAAACAAGGCATGTGCAAATGTTGCTAACTCGTAGGTGTCACGTGTTTCCCCCCAAGGTGGCATGGTTATTTTCTGATTTTGGTGTCCTCTCCACTGATTCTGATTTTGGGACATGATCACACAGTATTCCAGAAAATACTGTAGGAAACCACCTAGAGGCACACTGACCCCCAGACTCTGGAACTGACTCATATGGAGAATCATCCCAAAGCTCCGCATTTCATATGATTCTGCACATGGCCAACGTGTTTGTACAAAAACTTGAAACTCAGGTCTCTAGGGCTCACAAATATTGTTTTTGTGGTTAGAACGGGTGATAGGAGAACAGGAACTGTTGGTGAGAAAACCCATCTTTCCCTCCTAGGAAAGTGAGAATTATTATCCTTGTTCATGTGGTGGATCACATGATCCCGCCATCCCACCATTTCCTCTGCCTGATTCACACAAGGGCCTATCACGGATGGATTCCATTTTCTTTCTCCCAGGCAACCTAGTATTTTAAGGTCACCCCCTAAAACTTCCTAGTTTCCATAATGTAATTCATTATGGTTTGGTCATTCACATATATTTGTTGAACATTTTTACACTCTGTTTTCTGCCTGCATAGTGATTCATGGCTTCTGTATCTTTACTTCACAATCCTAAACCTATGGATTTCCACACTTAAGAGTAACTTATTTTATATTAGTCATACATTGTTACATTTTGTTTCTTCAAATACAGTCTTGAGATGTGGGCAACATGACTACTAATAAAAATAAAATTCTCTTACATTTGTAATGCACAGTACAATTTACATAGAACTTAGCATCCCTTAGCTAATTTAATCTGGAAATGAGGAAAAATAAATTAAACTTTAATAATAAAAATATATTCATTCTTTTCCAATCACCTTACAGACAGTGTGACTAACAGTTTGATATTGGGCAGGAACACATTTAAGAAAAAGTAATAATGCAATAAATCGTTCAAAAGTTTGAAAATTTTCCATGGTTCTTTTCTTCCCTGCATTGTGCAAAGAACCATTCTAACTAGATTGAAATAGTGTTCACTCACCCAAACCAGTTTACATCAAAGAAAACTCATTTGATTTGCTAAGGAGGGATTTTTTTTTTCCCCCTAAAGCATGCCTTACTAATTACTAGTATCAAATTTTATGAAAAGGGACAAAATAGCTTAACATTTTAAATCCATTTTTAGGGGAGATATAGAACATATGTTGGAGATATGTATTCTTAGTTCTTGTTCAACTTATTATAATTCTAAACCCAATTTTTTCTTTCCTATTGTCTACACAGCTGACATAGATTCTCAGTGTACATTTTCCACCAATTTAAAAAATAATTGGGAGTGTAGAAATGCATGTGATCTGAACCAAATATGAAGTCTTGCTTTTTGTAACAAAATAACTGTTTAGTGCCCTGTTGGGGAAAAAAACAAAAAAGACAAATCAACAAAACCTACATTGGGGAATTCTCTTAGAAGGGAAAAGCAGCCCATGTGGGGAGTGTGTTGAGGGCCCCTTCTCCACCCCAAGCAAATGTTTAGTTTTGACAGCATGGTGGATGCTTCCACGAATTTAGAATAGCACCCTGGAATGTTCACCTCCTAGGCAGCGTCAATCCGGTGCAGACTGTGGACGATCGGGCAACAGCATTTGTGAAAACCCTGGGTTTGAAGTCCTCAGGGGACCAAGGAGGACTGTTCCCCAGCTCTTGCAAGCAGAGGGCTGGAGAATGCAGAGTGGCGTAAGATAGAGAAAGGGAGCAAACCGATTGATGGAGGCCTTGTCAGGGGTGGGATAGGGTGGTGAGGATGGACTGGAGGCAGAACAGAAGGTGTGACGGCGTGATGGTGCCGCCCCACGGTATCCTCCTTTCACAGATTGAGACGTTTGAAGGTTGGAGAGGCCCGGAGCCCGTGGCTCACCACAGCCGAGCGGGAGCTCGAATCCAAGGCCTGTCTGCCCCTTGCACTCAGGCTTCCAGCCCCTGTGCAGTTGCCAAAGCAGAAAACGGGCAGTTCAGTAGAATAAGCACCCTTTGGCTTATCGGAGTTGATTTTGGATTGCAGTATTGATGACGTGGATAGTGAGGGATGAGCAACCTGCAGATGTATTTAGGAAGTAAAATGGGTGAATTTTGTAATGGGGAGGCTGAGGACCGGGGCGAGGTGAGTAGCCAAGGCTCCTCCTTTCCTGTGGTTTGAGATGGGGTCTGTTTTGTAGCAGGAGCCGTACGTGTAGGAGAGAAATGAACCAGGAAAGTCTGCGATCAGATGTTTTTCTTGAGCAAGCATAATGAAAAATCCTTCCAGCCTTTCATTTTCTTTGAACCTGACAAATGTCAGTTTTTCCTCACACACTATTATGCTGTGGGATTAATTATTTAATTGACAAAATGTGCTTCCTGCCACAGCTCTTGACATCATACCCATAATAAAAATGAAAAATTAAAAATATTAATAGTAGCCAAATATCTTTGAAACAATTCCAAAGAATCATGCTAAATTAGCTTGTCCATGGAGTTTTAAAGCAGCCTGTCCATCCTATGTCCACTTACTCCTTGAATGACAGGAAAATGTGGCTTCGGCTGGAGGAAGGGATAAGCAGAAACCCTGTTAGTACCCAGCATGGTGGCTCATGCTTGTAATCCAAGCACTCTGGGAAACTAAGGCTGGAGGATCACTTGAGCCCAGGGGTTCGAGACCAGCCTGGGCAGCATACCAAGACCTCATCTCTACAAATTTTTTTTAAAAATAGCTGGACATGGTAGTGTGTGTCTGTAGTCGCAGCTACTTGGGAGACTGAGGCAAGAGGATCACCTGAGTCCAGGAGGTTGAGGCTGTGGTGAGCCATGATTGTGCCACTGCACTCCAGTCTGGGCAACAGAGTGAGAACCTGACTCAAAAAACAAACAAAAAACAAAAAAAACTGTTAGTGCAGTTACATGGAAAATACAAATAAAGGAATATGATGTTTTTATTTTTATCAGCCAATTTTATGTCCTATTATCAAACCTGATTTTAATTATTTTTATGACTTTGCTGACTGGCAGGTGGCTACTGTTAATTACATGTTATATTTAGATACTCTAAAGCTGGAGTTGATTTCATTTTCACAGTCATGTGTTGTTTGCCTGGATCGCACATAGACCTCTCTCTCTCTTTTAAACTCTCTTCGTGTGGTTTATTGGTGATGGAAATAGTTGCTCTGATAGCAGCTGTGGAGTTCTCTGTAGGTGTGATGGGGTTACAGTAACAATGGCTTGTTTTACATTCTTGGATGCTATTTTCTTGGATTTGTCTTTAAAAAGAATTCATCCTGTCAGGTCTGAGGCAAATTTCTTGTAGAACAGCTGCATAAGATCATCCCACAGCTTTTGGAGAAATGATAAAGTAAAAGAATGATTTTTCTGTGCTGCAGATCCCTGTGCTAGGCATTGCCTGTAGTATCCTTGACCTATAAATGCTTATCAACTCCAACAAGGAACACTGGCCATGAGAGTGAACTTTGAAAAGAGGTGACGTCTGCCAATAGGAATACATTGGTTCTACTGAACCATAAGCCTGAGAAGGACCACTTTTGTGGTCCGAACCCAAAGTGTTTAAGTTAGTTGATCATCACTATTGGGGTTGTGAATTTCAGTACTGTAAAATCAAAAGACTACTATTTATTTTTTGTTTGTAGAATGGCAGTAGGGAGGAACGTTGCCCGTTTTTAAAATTGAAAAAACAACACTGTATCTGTGTTTATACATAACTGAAATCAAAATAGAAAATAACTTTGCAAAGAGGGAAAGGGAGGGAGGAAGGCAGCTTGGCACAGACATGAACTGACTGATTTATTTGTGTGCTCACCTCTGGTCTTCCCAGACCATGTGGTTCCACTCCAGAAACTCCCCTCTTTGGGACTTGCCTTCTCTTCATTCTTACCATTATTAGTAGTGCTCAGCTGCTCTCCCTTCCCCCCAGCTCTCTGCTCCCACAAACATGGCTTATTCTTCCTACCTCATGACATTGCTGGTCCAAGGCCAGTTCAAGTATAGTTTGGGGGATTTTGCCAGGGAAGGTAAGAAAGAGAAGAGGGAAAGTCGATCTCACAAGCACTGCTTCCCCACTGTTGCACCTCCCTACTGGTCTACATCCTGAGCACTAGTCCGTCTTCATATGAATATTCCAAACGCCAGACCGGCCTCTTACCAAGGATAGCCCTCTTTTGTGAAGAAACGAAAGGACTTTAGAGAAGCTGTCTGAGTTTTCCTGTAAATATGAATCCAGGATTCTGGCCTGATGGTGGTTTGAATGGTATCTCTACCACTCATCTCCCAGGTGACTCCTCACCTCCTCTGAGCTGATCAAGGGTGTAGATAGATTCCCAACTCTGTTAGGATCCTGAAACACCAAGCTGATGCAAGTACTTTTCCCTTTGAGCCAGATGATAGCTGTAGCCTGGTGGTTCCAGAGAGAAGCTGGCCTGCTTTTCTTGCAGCCCCAACAAGAATGAATGTTGCCTTGCAGGAGGGACTGGTTTCCTGGGCCCCTTGGGAGCTGCAGGAGCCAAACAGATGCATTTCTCCATTGTGACATTGTGAGAGCACCAGCTAATGAAACTAGAGAGTAGAAATGCTTGTCCCAGGAGTCTAGCAGGACTTCCCACTCTTTTTAAAGTTACCCCATGAAGGTAATATGTTAAATGGCACCTAGCTTGCAGGATGCAAAATAAATAGAACAGGAAACTCTTAATGGAAATAATAAAAGTGTAAATGAGCAATGGAGACAAGAGAAGACAACTTGAACCAAAATTAAAAATTATTATAAAAGCACTTACAGAAATCCAAGAGCAATAACAACAAAAAGCAAAATCAACAACAAAACCAACAATGACAATCACATGCTAGAGAAAAAAAGTTATAACTTATAAACTAGAAAATACAATAAAATAGTAGAAAATGAGAGGATAATGGCTTTGAAGTCCAAGGAGAACTAATGCAAAACAGAAAGCAGAATTCCTGGTGGAATTGAGAAGAAAACACATATGCACACATACAGAAACCTAAGCATATCCCAGAGAAGTTCTTCAATTTATGGATAAAGATATTTTACAAGATTCTAGAGAGAAAAAACAAGTTACTTTTTTGTTACTTACAAAGTAAAAATAAGACAATGAATTTCTTGCTTACAACTATGGAAGCCAGAAGACAATGGATTAACACCTACTAGGGAACAGAAACTACATCCCAGAGATCCTATATTCAGAGAACATAGGGAAGGGAAGATTTTTTTTTAAAACGCATTGCTAGGATCATGACTATGACCCCTACAACAAAAGGCAGATTAATAAGAGAAAGACATACAGACTTATTTAATATAAAGGAGCCTTCATAAGGAAATTAATACCCAAAGAAATAGGTAAACTTGTATACTTTTATGCTTAGGTTTGATGAAGAGGTGACTAGTTGTGGAGAAGTATGATTGCACAAAGAGTGTCGGATATAATAGTAATCTTCTGGGGGAAGCTTAGCAAGGCCATTTTGTTCAGATTCTTCTCTGTGTCCTTTTGTCTTCAGAGATAAGGATGTTCCTTCCTCCTAGTATGGGAAAGGTGCCGCTTGAATGAGCATCTGATGACCTGCTTCAGCGGAGAAAGGGAAGAGTTGCCTTCCTGCTTCTGCTGTTTTCTCAAATGCCAAGATGCCGTATTCTGGGGTAGCATGTCCTCAGCCCCATCCATATCATTCATCTCTCAGAGTAAATGAAAGATATTTAGGGAATGAGAAGATTCAGAGACGGTATTCACAACATACACCATCTAAGAAAGTACTCAAGAAGGAATACCAACTGAATCAGAGTCATCGATAAAGAGAAGAAGCTGTGATGAGAAATCAACTTTGTGGCAGAGATAGTTAAACCTCAAATGATGATTACAGAGCAACTGGAAGTGTGCGTGTGTAAGAAGCATTGCAAGGAAAACCTCAACAGAAGGCTGGAACTGAAAACACTTGCCTCTCTCAGCAAAATCTCATCGTTATAGGAAAGTGTTAGGGAAAGTAAAAGTATTCCAGAATCTCATCTCATCTGAAGAGGGAGAGGGGAGAACAGTTACGCAATACAGATTTAGTGGAGGGAAATAATTGCTGTCTTGCTTTCATGTGACAATGAAGAACATGTATTTGAATACGCATGTCGGGAAAGGGAAGGTAATCATTTGTAGAAAAAAAAAGCACAATAGACCTACTTAATTAGCAGAGGGGAAAGGGGAATGAATAGCAATCTGACCCGTTTAGCAAAAACAGCTCCAAGAAAGAGGAAGAAACAAGTAAAATTCACAAGTACTCATAAAACAAGATGGAAGGAATCAAATCTACTGTATTACATATTACCTAAAATATAAATGTACTGAATTAGGACATAAATGATTCAATTGGTTCATAGAAGTTATTGGTATTTATAAGAAATAGACTTAAAATGGTAAAAACGAATGGTTGCAAATAAATATATATTAGGTAAATACAAACAAAAAGAAAGAAGGCGAGAATGGCAGTATTAATGTCAGGAAATATGGAATTTATGATTACAAACTCTAAACAGTATAAAGAGGACCGTTGTGTAAGTGATGCAACATGCACTGTACAAAAGGGTGAGCACTTTTAAAATGTATCCATTAAGCTGGGCTCGGTGGCTCAGCCTGTAATCCCACGCCTGGGGAGGCCGAGGTGAGTGGATTGCCTGAGCCCGCGGGTTCGAGACCCGCCTGGGCAGGCGAGACCTCATCTCTACAATAAATCAAAAATTAGCCGGGCATGGTAGCGCGTGCCTGTAGTTCCAGCTACTTGGAGGGCTGAGGCAGAAGGATCGCCGGAGCCCAGCAGGTGGAGGCTGCGGTGGCCGGGAGCAGCCACTGCGCTCCAGTCTGGGCGAAGGAGTGAGACTCCAACTCAAAAAAATAAAATAAAATAAAATAAAAATAAAAATAAAATGTATCCATTAAATAATATAGTAGCTAGATTTTTAAGGCAAAAATGACTGGAAGAAAAAGAAAGGTTATAAAACACATGAATGGGGGATATTTTGATTTATCTCCTCCAGAATCAGGCAGATCTAAAAGGCAGAAAAAAAACAGCAATGATATATTAATTTAAAATTTTAGCTAAGATATACATATTAAAATCTGAAACTGTCACATAGAAATGATACTATTTTTAAAAATTCCTATGTATTAGTTGCAGAAACCAATTATGTATTTGGCCACAAAAAGAAATATAAAAAATTCAGAAAAGCAAAGATGTTGTAAGCCAAACGTTCTATCATAAAATTATAAATAAATAACAAAATGCTTTCTCCCTATGTGTTATGATGTCCCTTGACTATGAAAAGAAGCAATAGAAAGCAATGAAAGTAAAATTCTACTTCCAAAATTTGTGGGAGACAATAAAAGCCATAATCATAGAAAAAATATATTAAGGAATATATTTAAAGAATAAAGAGCTACAAAAAAGGTAGGCACAGTGTGTGTGTGTGTGTGTGTGTGTGTATACATATGCATCTTAAGAAATGAATAAAATATCTGGAAAATAAACTAGACAAAACAAATTAAAAACTTTTAAAAAAGCTATTTTTTAAAAAACAATGAATAAATAAAAAAACCCCTCATGATCCTCACTAAGGAATTATTAGAACAAAATTAAGGAAAGATACTGAAAAGATTGGGCAACTAAAAGGGATTATTGCAAGCATTAAATTGGAAAAAATCTACAGAATGTATTATTTCTCAGAAAATATGATTAACCCCAATGATTTTACAACATGGAGCAACCTTGTCAAAACCAATTATTTCAGAAGAAATGAGAAAATTGATTAAAAGAAGGACCATATAAAAGGTCCAAATGGATTCCTAGGTAAATTTTACATAACCTTCAAAGTATGACTAAGTCCAGTGTTTAAAAGCTATTCACAGCCCCCAAAAGATGGAAACCATCAAATTTTATACTGTGACGTTAGCATAACCTTAACAACAAAGCTTGATCAAAATAGTACAAAAAATAAGCACTATTGGCCAAATCTTCCCAATATATGTGTAACATTTCTAAACAACTATTTGCATTTACAAATTCAGCAATATATGAAAAGAATAATATACTGGACGAAATTAATAACACAGTACTTACTAATCCTTGCTGATAATGCAAGAACTTTTCAATGTTTGGAAATCTATTAACATAATTAGATTAATAAATCAAAGCAGAAAGCTATGATCTTATCAATAGATGATTAAAAAGTTTTGAATAAAATTTAAGAACCATTCTTTATTCAAGTAAACTCACTAAGTAAAAAAAGAAAAAAAAAACACTTAAAAATGATATAATTAAGACAAGCATTCAAAAAACATTAAGCAGCATTCTGAAAGGTGAGATCCTAGGACATTTCACTTAAAATCAGGAACATAGAAAAAGTTCACCTAGTCTCACAATTACTATTCAAAATTGTTTTAGATGTTTTAGCAATTGCAATAAGAAAAGTATTATATATATACACACATATGTATGAAAAAGTTAAAATCAATACTTTTGGAATATATATGATTGTACACATTAAAAAAGACATGTATCTCTAGAAATAAAAAAATAGAATTTGAAGTGAATTTGGAACTTGCATGAATACAGTCTAGACATATAGAAAGCACAGGCAGTACAGCGTCGTAATTGAGAGTTTAGGTTCTAAGATCTAGATGACCTGTGTGTGAATCGCAGCTCTGCCATTCATTAGCTGACTAGCAAGTTACCTATCTTGGCCAAGTAACTTGCTTGGACAAGTTACCTAATTTATCTAGGCCTCAGTTTTCTTATATGCAAATTGTGCTGTAGTTCGCGATGGGTAGAATGAGTTAATATATGTAAACTACTTAGAATTATGCCTGGTATATGAAATATGCTATTATTGAGCATTATGGCAATTATTAAGCAGTAACTGGCTAAATTTGGAAATCAGGAAAAAGCATCCTATCACAAGGCAATGAACACCAGGTAATTCTTTGGAGTAAATTTTGCAAGCATGATATGTGATCTGATATTATTAAAAGACATGAAACAAGATCTGGATAAATAGATAGTCAGTGTCTGATTATGGAAAGACGGATACCATAAGAATATCAGTTCTCCCAAAATTAAAGAAAATAAATGCATAAAAGTCAATGCTATCAAATAAAATTTCAATAGGTTAGGGTTAATTTTAATTGGAATGAGTGATCATAAAATTCATGTAGAGTAAGTGATCTTAAAATTTATCTTAAAATTCAAGTGATTCTCAAAATCCATATTTTCAAATGTTTGAAAATAACCAAAAACATATTTAAAAGTCAAATAGTGAGGATAAAATGACCTTAATATGTATTTTCTAAAGTGCTATGAAGCTGCCGTGATCACATCTATATGGTATTGGCATAAATAAGACAAATAGATCCATAGAATAGGTGAAAATTTCAGAAAAAGATCCTAGTAGATAGGGAATTTAACATAAAACAAAAATGGTTTTTCTATTCAGTGGGATTTGATAAATGGTGCTGGCACAACTGGTTATCCATCTGGAAGAATATAAAATTGGACCCATATCTCTCAGCATATTCAAAAATAAATTAAGATGGATTAAAGACAAATGTAAAAAATAAAGCAATGAGAATTCTAGAAGTTAATTTGGGAGACTGAATAAAACTTGAGTCATGAGTAGCAGAAATCTCCCGAAACAGTGGCTAAAACACCTGAGAGAATTAGTTTCTTACAAGACAAGAAGTCCAGAGATAAACTGTCTAGCCAAGGGTCAAGCATGCCAACCAGGGCTCAGATTCCTTCTGTCTTTTTTGCTTTGCTGTCCTTAGCTTGTGATTTTTGTCCTGTGGGTCCCCAGGTGACTGCTGTGCTTTCATATTCCTGCTAGAATAAGAAAGAACACAAAGGGAAGAAAGCCTTCTCTATGCTGGACCATCTCATCCCCCGCCCAGACTTCTTTCTACCTCTCTTGCTTCAGAACTGCTATACATGACCATACTTAGCTGCACAAGAAGAGGAAACATGTACTGTTTTCCCTTCCAGTCTTTGCAACAGAAAGCGACAAAGAGAAAAGTAGTTGTGAAGCCATACAGACTGTCTCAGGCAGTCTATGTATGCCCCAAGAGTAGGAGAGACCATTCTAATGGAAACAGAAAACTCAGAAGAAAAGAGAAGTTTAAATCATTATTTTTTATTTAAAACCTTTTATATGTAAATTAAAATACTCAGTATCAAAATCATTATCTTGAGAGATTATATATTTATCATCCTTGTGACATATTTAAAATTTGCATCTGTAATACACTGAGTGACTTTTACAAATTGAAAACAAAAAGAAAAGCAGCCCAATGAGGAAATGGCATGCCCAGACGATTCATTAAAATGATCAGTAAACATATGAAAAGGCAAGTCAGCTTCCTACTAGTGTGGGAAGGGTGATAGCTAATCCCAGATTACATTTCCCCACTGCACACCTCCTAACCTGCATCCTTCATTGAGCATTCATGTGTCCAGTGGACCACCAGTGATTTACTTAAGAAGTTCCTCCTAGCTTCTTGGTAAGCAGGAAATCAATGGAAGAGGCTACTGCAGGAGAGATCATCCTAGGAGGAATTCTGAGTACGTTTTCAGAGACCATCTCATACGTGAAAGCTGTGCTCTAGGGTACTGTTTCTTTAGTTCGTCACTGGGATAACGATAACTTAATAGGCCTGCATGTTCATCCCAGCACCCTGCATACTGTTTTCATGGAGACAGGTATACCGATTCTTATCAACTTCTAAACACATTGCATTCCTAAAGTGAGGACTTCATGCACAGTTGTGAAGTTTAGGAAGAAGCAAAAGAAAAAAAAAGTTATGGATAGCTTTTTCAAAACTCTTATAAAAGTGTATGAAATAAACAACAAAAATCTATCCATAGAACTACCAAAAAGAAAAAAAAAGCTAAAAGAAAGAAAAGAAAAAAATTGCCCAGTATTCATGAAGGTTATATATGCAGAATCAGGCTATGAAAGAAATGCTTCCAATTTGAAATCACCAAAGGTCAGTGGCAGAAAAATAATAATAACGCCTGCTTCAGAACCAGAGCAGCTTAGTTCTACACTTTAGGAACTCAAGGAGAGAAGAAGCACCTTTCCAGATGGCCAGATATCACTTGTCAATGTCCATGCAGTCCTGATGTGCAGTTTTCTTTTTTTCTCTCTCTCTCTTTAAATTTTTTATTTTATTGTATAGGTGTGGGGTACAATTCAGAGTTAGGTATGCAAAATTCCTCGGTTTTCAATTCAGGATGAATTCCAGATGTGGTGTTTAAGGGAGGAACCAGATCAGAACATGGTATAGTGCCTTTGATTTGTTTTAGGGATGAAATATAACCCAAAATTCCTGATACTAAAGGAAATGTTAACCATTGTGAATCATACTTTTACCCAAGGTCTTTTCTCTTCCCTTCTTCCTCCTTGGATTCTTAAGGTTATTGTTACCAGCTTTGTTTTATGTTCCATTGTACTGCCTTCTTTCTGCCTCTTTATAAACTTACATGGTTGGGAGATCTTTGAGATCCTCCAAGTCCATTTCGATGAGGAATACTGAGACCCAGACATGTTAAAACGTTCACTCAAACAATAGCTGGTAAGTTACAGAGCCAGGCACTACTAGAATCAAATCCCAACCATTTTTCTAATCTACCCTTTCATCTTTCTAATTTCCACTAGAAAATCACAGCAGAAAGCTTAGCATGTTCTTGAAAATCATCACAAACTTGAGGTAGGCAAAGATATCTTAGAAAGGTCATAAAAAGAATAAATATAAAAGAAAAAAATGATAAATTAGACATGTTAAAGTTCTGCTTACTAGATGATACTTTTAAGATAATTCAAAGGTAAGCCATGGTCTGAAAGAAAGTTATCTATCTGTCCATCTATGATAGACATCTATCTACGATAGAGGACTTGTATCTGGAATATAGAAAGAGCTTCTACACATCAGCAGGATACTACCACTCACCCACTAGAATGCCAAAATTTTTTTTAAAATTTTAAATATTTGGGATACAATTCGGGGTTAGGTATACAAATGTTCATGATGCAGGTACCCTTGTTGATGAGGTCTACCCCCTTCCCTTGGCAGTTTCCCTCTACTGCCAATCCCACCCCGCCCCCTTCCCTGACAGTTTCCCACTCCTGTCAATCCCTTACAGTATCACAATAGTTGTTCAAGGTCCACTTATGAGTGAGAACATGCCAAAAATTAAAAAGATCCATGGCACAAATACTGATGAATAAGGAACAACTGAAACTCTTACACATTGCTGATGGGAGTGTAAGATGTAAGATGGCACAACTGCTTTGAAACTGACAATTTTTCCCTTTTTTGAGTCAGAGTCTCACTCTGTCACCCAGGTGTAATCCAAATGCTGAAGTGCGGTGGCATGATCACGGTTCATCGCAGCCTTGACCTCCTGGGTTTAGGCAATCCTTCTGCCTCAGCCTCCCAAGTAGCTGAGACAACAGATGCATGCCACTATGCTCAGCAATTTTTTTTTTCTTTTGTAGAAACAAGGTCTCACTATGTTGCCTAAGCTGGTTCTTGAACTCCTGGGCTCAAGCAATCTGCCCACCTCAGCCTCCCAAAATGCTGGGATTATAGGCCTGAGCCACTGTGCTGAGCCCAATTCCTTATATAAAGTTAAAAATAACATCTCCTTCTTGACCTAGCAATTCATCTCTTAAGTATTTACACAAAGCAAATAAAAACTTATGTCCAGAGCAGCTTTTTCACAATAGGCCCCAAATGGAATCACCAGGAGAATGGAGACAACACTTGTAGTATATTTATACAATAGAATACAATTTGGCGGTGCAAAAAAAATGAACTACTGATACATGCAACACGAAAGAATCTCAGAAACATTCTGTTAAGCAAAAAGATCCAGATTATATACTGTACAGCTCCATTTATATAAAGTTGAAGAACGGACAAAATTAATCTACAGTAAAAGATATCAGAACAATAGTTGCCTATGGAAGTGAGAGTTGGCTGGATACAGGAGAACTCTGTGGGCATGGAAGAGAAATGCCATGTCCTGTTTGGGGTCACGGTGGATACATCTGCTAAAACTCATGAAGGTTGTCCACTTTAGATCTGCGTATTTCGCTGGATGCAAAACTTAACCTAAATATTCAGCAGATGGCACACGATTAAAAAAAAAAAAAGTGCCTAAATAGTAATAATTAAAACAAAAACAAAACTAGGCATGTTCAAACAACTGTAATTGAAGATGTCAAGTTTTGGGTTTGTATTTTCCCTCACCTGGCTTCAGCCTGGGTGAGATTTCATCTGGTGCCGGGGGCAGATTCAGACTGTCTCTAGTGAACCATAACCACAATCTTCACTGCCATTGCACTGTCGTGTTTTGCTGGATGAAGACATTTTGCCCGTGAAGATAGTAGCATACACAACATATCCAGGACTGTGCTGAGGAAGGAAGAATTGGTGACATATAGATGAGACCAGGGCTTTCCAATATTTTCATCAGTTTCCAAATAGAAAAAGGCTCATTATAAGTTCTTAGATAGACATCATTTTTGGGGAGCTAGTTTTATTAGTAGAACATTACTAAAATAATGTGCAGTTTTTAAATGTTTCTATATATTGTCTATTCTAGATAGGTCAGAAGAATCAAATTCATATTTTTAAAATATGGAACATGAAGGTTGTACATATAATTTTAGAATATGACTGATAACATTGGGCAGATGTAAAACTAGTATTCATAACTCCTTTGATTAATATACTAATTATGTGTCTCTGCACCAGTTTATCCTGCTTTGAAAGTGAAATGGAGTAAATTATTTTTCTTACTCTTCTTATTTTTATTTTACTTATTTGTATTTTTTTTGCATTATAAAAATATATTAAGACCATTCAGACACGTTTGGAATTGTGAAATAGGAAGATTCGAGAGCCAAGAGGAAAATGCTTTTAATTTTAAAGACTGAGATTTAGTTTAGTTTTGGATGCCATTATTGTGAATAATGGGAACTGATCCTAGACTTCAAAAGAAATATGACCATATGGTCCTACCATTCAACACTTAATGCTGCCATGAATTTCCAGTTAGACCCCAAACTTTTCATTTCCCCGGTGTTGCCCCTCACCTCTGTCAGCAGACAAAAACGAAAGGAATCTGAAACCCCTTTTCATGTTTTTCTGAAATACTGTCGCTGAGAAAACTTACTTTTGTAAGAATAGGGTTTAATAAAAAGAGACCAAAACCTGAAACATTAATCAGATCCACTGGGCTAATTACTGAAACTCCAGTTTATTACTTTTAAATATTAACTGCTTAAAATAATTCATTTAGAGATCAAAATGATTAATCCTTCTCAGTCACTATAAATGTCAGCGGCAGGATTAAAGGATTTAGATGGTCATGTTTACTCAACCTGAAATTTCTGTACTTAAAGACACAAGTTAAATAGCTCCAGTTTATCATTGTTTCATGTTAATGGCTTTCCTCTTAGCTCCCTCTTTTAGTGCCCCTGCCTAACTGATTGTTAACTAATTTTGGCTGTTAAGTAGGTAAGGGCTTCTTTCAGGCTCGGAGGCCAACCTGCTTTGTAGATTACCTACCAGAAGGTGTGAGTAGATAGATGTAGCTTACAGCCCTCCTCAGGACACAGTGGGAGTAATCCTTTCCCCCTGCCTCGGCCTTTATTGGTCTGATGTCTCGAGCCCTCAGCTTACCACTGAACTTGTATCTGGTTCCTTGCCGCGTTGCCAATTTTGGATCCACATTGTGAATCACTGCGGGGCCGCTTTAGTCGCAATTATTAAACACCTGCTGCTTTATGCCAAACCATAGGCATATTTATATCAATATCTACTGCAATTTGACTATCAGATATCAGCAGATATATTGCAGGCACATTATCATCCCCAGGTCTTGGATTGTTCTAAAGAAATGATTACTAAGTACAAAGAAGAAGCAAATTTATTGTCAGAAATTTTTTTGATAAAAACCATTTTTAAAGTTATTTCTCGAATTACAAATGGTTGCTAAGATCACTCTTTTATAGTTGGGTCTATAAATCCTTTATAATATGGGATTAAGAGCTTCTCTTTCTTTACAAGTCGGCAGACCTAATTTTTCTCATTCGGGCTACCAGACCTTCCACTCAATATTTGTATGTTCATCTTCTCCTGGAGGCCACACAAATCTTATCTGAAAGAAAATACATCTTCTCCAGGGCCGTTCATTCGAATCCTGCTTTCTCAGCTTGCCAATATTCCCAGGCATTTCCCTTCTCACCCATCTCAAGTTCATCTTAGTGCCCCGCCTCGAAGTTCCATCGAATACTATGTTCGGGATGATTGCTGGAAGACACCCTGCAATGGCTTCCAATAAACTGGTGTTTTGAGAAATAAATTGGAATACATGTATGTTGTGCAGTGGTCATTTTTAGTGTCCTCTAGAAATCTGAGGTTATCAGCATGTGGTTATGGATGCTAACATATTGATAGACAAATAATGTAAGTAGCTGGCAAATATTCAGGTATTTGCACTTTATTCATGCAATAAAATGGGATGGGGAAGTTAAGATATTTAGTGGGACTTTAAGTCCATTTTTAAAAGCATAGTTTTTTGTAGTGCCTTATAAGTAAAGATTTGTACTCCCAGGAAACATTTTTGGGACCCTTCCCACAGCTGGGAGCTTTTCTATTTTCTAATAAATTCCTACTTACTCACCAAAATAAATAAATAAATAAATATTTGTACTCTCACTGAAATTTCTGTTGCATGTTCAAAAGTGGGTATTCTGTTCAGACGGTCATGTGGGAGCCAAGGCCCATAGCCCCTAAAGTTTCACTGAAAAAAACACTGCCTTAGCCGGGCTCGGTGGCTCAGCCTGTAATCCCGCGCCTTTGGGAGGCTGAGGTGAGTGGATTGCCTGAGCCCGCGGGTTCGAGACCCGCCTGGGCAAGCGAGACCTCATCTCTACAATAAATCAAAAAATTAGCCG